>PVJX010003585.1:0-106574 GCA_004027295.1 Dolichotis patagonum | reverse complement strand
AAGACACAGACAGAAGAATGGAGGAACACAAAAGGAGATAAATGTTCACTGAAGAATATAAAGCAAACCTAGAATTCATGAAGCAAATTCAAAGAGATTATCAGGAAGACTCCATAGAAAACTGGCAAAACTGCTAGAAAGAAACCAAAGATAGACTATCAAAAAGTGAACACAGGCTTGCAATGTGTGATCATGAAAGGGAAGGTGTCTTAAAAATAACAAGGGAGCAGGCAGTAACAATTGGAAGGCTAGAGGATGACAAGAGGATCTATAACTTAAGAATAAAGCACATGAATGAAGAAGCAGGAGTCAAAACAGAGGAACTGCAAAGGCTATTCAGAGAAATCATTAAGGAAAATTTCCCAAACATAGAAAAAGGAAATGATATGCAGATGTATGAAGCATACAGAATTTCAGCCACCTACAACCAAAACAGAGCTACACCTAGACACATAATAATCAAGATCCCAGAAATTCAATACAAGAATAGAATATTAAAAGCCATCAGAGAAAAGAAACAGATCACCTATAAAGGAAAACCCATCAAAATCACGACAGACTTCTTGACACAGACCATCAGGTCAAGAAGAGCTTGGAGTGAAGTAATTCAAGCCCTGAAGGAGAACAACCTCCAACCCAGATTGATGTACCCTGCAAAACTCTCTCTAGAAATTAATGGAGAAATACGATGCTTCCATGACAAAGAGGAACTTGCAGAATTTGTGACCACCAATCCAACCCTACAAAAAATACTGAAGGATATCTTAGAGAGAGCTAGAACAAGAATACGAGCATTTCAGGAACAGTGACAGAGAGGCCTCAGTGAATGGGGCAGACAGTGGAGTGGAACAGAAAAATAAACAACCAATGGCAGAAAAACAGAATAGCAGAAATAAGACAGAGAAGAGTGGCTGTAATCTCTAGTATAGATGGCCTTGAAATATTAACAGAGAGAAACACAGGCAGAGTGGATCAGGAGATAGGGTCCATTGAGATGCTCTATATAGGGAGGCAGTGGGACCTAAAATAAGCAGTTCACCCCATGGGAGTGAAAGGGGAGGAATTGTCTAAAAAAGGAAGGCAGAGGATATTGTTAATTGGGTAACAAGATTTAAAATTTACATTATTCTCATCACTCTGCTTGGATGGATTACATGCTATTTCAGTTTGTCTACTTACACTAGACTTGAGGACACAGTCAGCTATCCTAAAAATAAGAGGGCATATTATGGTAATCATCCCTAATTTCCTATCAACTTAATCTGAAGCCCTTTATAACTTATACTGTCTTATTATGACTGATCTTATTTGAATCTGGGTTGTTAGATTGCTACTTTATGTGGGCTGATTTTATTTAAATCTGTTATGATTGATAGCATCAAGTCTAAGAGTATAGGCAACTACACTGAAGATGACAAGATTCATTAAGATACACACTCTGGTTTGGTTGTTACTTGCTTTTGAAGTCTTATAATGTCTCCAATGCTTCGTTTTTGTTAATGTTGTTATATACTGCTGAGACATCATGGTAACCATTGTAGATCATCTTGTATTGCAGTTATATATGACTTTTTTGCTTCATGCTTTTCTAGGAATTGTTTTGCTTTATCTTGCTTTGTTTTGTTTTTACCTCTAATACAGAAAGGATAGATATACATTTAGAGACTCATGCATGTGTAGAGCTTATAAATAGTTTATAAGAACCAACTATATAACACATGTTGAAATGAACAACTGCTTTGAAGAAAAAGAGACACTACAATACCCAGTGCTGATTCCATAATGTCATGATGTGAAATCCAGCAAAACTATCATTCTTTGTTCAAAGTGATTTTAGCTTACTTTGTCTTGTTTAACTTCAACACACATGAAGGTATGGACAGCTCTTTTTAGGAGAATGAGAGACACTATGACAGCCATTCTCGGCTTCCCTAAGGTCTGGTCTTGAAGACTTGAAATGCCCTCCTCATCCTGCTCAGATCGATTCCATACTATGTTGTTTCATGTGAATTCCCTGTATGTGACAATATGGACAACTATTTGGAAGAAAACAAGAGTCAATATGATAGAGAGTGAATATCTCCAATTGTCTAGTTTTGGAATTTATGGCCCTTATATTGCTTTCTTGTGATCCGCTTTGTTCTGTTTTGTTGTGTTTAATTTTACCCTTTTGATATAATTGCATGTATATTTGAGTGGGTAAGATGGATGACCATATTGCTGTTTTTGTCAGATCGTGGAAGAGAACTGTTAACAGACTCACTGTTTGAATGTCTACTTTACATGTTTTAACTTTATAATTTGAACAACTATTTCAAAGAGGTCAGTATGTAATTTGTCAAGTAATAATCTCTTATTTTTTTGTTGTTCTTTTCCTTTTTTCCTTGGAATTCTGTATTGTTGCTACCCTTTATTCTGTTTTGTTTTGTTTTGTTTTTCTTTCTTCTCTTTAAATAAAATTTTAAAAAATTTTAAAAAGCGTTGAAGATGTAGCTAAGTGAAAAGGCTCTGGGTTTAATCCATACACACACACACACACACACACACACAGATGATATTGTAGAGACACTTAAAGTGTGTCTTGAGGAAGAACTGTATTAGGATCACGCAGCAATGTCCCTGAGACATGCAAACTCCTGAAGGTCATTCCAGAGATGTGGATTTAAGATCACTGGGCAGAAAGATTTAAGAGTAGACAGCTCTACTGGGGATTTAGCTCAGCGACATAAACGCCTGCCTTATAAGCACACAGCCATGAGTTTGATCCCAGGTACCAAAAAAAAAAGAGAGTAGACAGCTAAACATCCTTTACCACTGAATCTTAGGTATTCTTAAGGTTCAGCATCACTGTAGTAGAAATACATTGATAGAAGAAAATGGTTTTGTATAATATGTGTAGTATACTTCCTATCTTGTAAAACATAAAAATACTCAGATTATAAAATGGAAAGAGGAATGATATACACTAACCATGAGATCTGAAGTATAGGGTAACATATGACTTTTTCCTTGCCAAGTCTTATCTCAAAATGTTCTACAATGGAAATAAATGAATATTCTATCTGGAAAAGTCTTAATTTTCCTTGGAACACTGACAGTTGTATCGATTTCGAGGGAGGCCTAACTGACTGCAGCTTACTCTAAAACAAAAACAAACAGAGTTATGAAGAGCATTGGTAATTTGAGCAGGATGGAGCAGGGACAAGGAAGTCCAGCCCCCGTAGGAGTCAAGAGCCAGGGAGGGTGGCAGAGGGGAACTCAGCTGTTGAAAAGACTGACTTCAGCCCCAGGAATTACACTGAGATAAGTATTTAGAACAATGTTTGGAGAAAACATTTCACAGGGAAAAAGAAGGTTAAACCACAAGCTACAGATCTTGTTTCTTGATGCTTTGTGTCCACTTGGAGTTGCTTCCTAGCCTGATGCATTTACTGAGAAAATAGCTCACAGAGGAGGAAGCAAGCAATGATAAATAATACCCATTATGCGCCTAGCTCTGTGCCACGGGCTATGAGAGATGAAAGCAAATCGAGGACAGACAGACTCCTTTTTATGCTTGCTTTGTATCAAGATTATAACAGCAAAGTCCCTTGCTTTAAGCACTCAGCACAGACTGTGAGAAGCTTCACGTGGAAGTAGTGGGAAACACAAGGGCACGTGGGGCCTGAGAGAGCTCTCAAGGAGCCAGCTCTTGCACTGACCTGAAGGAAGGTGCTCTGAGTGAAAGGTCTGGTGCAGTGCTTCTCAACAGCTTCTAGGCATGCGTGATTTAAATGAGGAGGCGATTACCAGTGGACCGGTTACAGAGAGTTCCTCTGAATCTTGTTTCTAAAACATAAAATGCACCTATATCACAGTCATGAAATGAGTCTTCAATATTCCAAACCATTTTGAAAATCTTAAAATTTTACAGTTGGCTGCCACAGTCTTTTGTGTGACATTTTTAATCAATAAGTATGCACACTTTGTGCTAAATGTTTGGAATGTTTCTTATATCTGGGTTTATTTAGAAATCAAGTGATTTGCATTCATTTGGCCTCCTATTCAGAAAGCTCAAAGGACTTAAACACTTATATCCCATCAATATCAGCTTTTAGATCAGCATTTTTTAGTCTCTGGATTAAATAGCTCTGTTTTTCTTCCCAAGACAGTATAAAATGAGCTGCCATTGCGGGTAACATTCTACACTCGAGTGCATCCATGTCAGAGGAAAATCAATGGAATGAATAAGCATTGGGTACCACCCATGCACAAGTAACTGGTATAAAGTAATATTGGGAAAGTATTTAGGGAAGTAGATTTATCATTTTAAAATTGCATTACATATCCCATTAATTTTTCTAACATCATCTTGAAATAAAAAGTGAGGAAAGGAATTCATTTTTCAACTTTGCTAATAGAATATATGAGATTTTGAGATGCTGATTGTCAGTGGTTAAGGAAGAAATGGAAAAATGTGCTTGTGCTTAATGCAACTCGAAGATTTAGTTCATCAACTGAAAGAAGTGGTCAAGCAATTGGAGGATATTTGCTAATTCAGTGAAAAACCACAGCTCCTTCCCTCATTTGACTTATGTCTTGACCAACATGACTCATGTCGAAGCCCTGTGGAAATTCTAGCTGGGCTTTGCATCCAAGACATTGAAATAATGGAATGATTTACAAACAGCATCTAAACAGATCAATTCATTAAGACAAAGATTACCAAATCCCTTATCTTGTTTAGGTAGGAAAAAAAAAAAAGACAAGAAAACAGCTAATAATTTGAGGTTTCAAACCCAGGTGAGTAATGATGTTTTATTGACTGTATTTGATTCCTGTCTAATCATTTATTCACCAAAATGAACATTTCTTGTTAAATAAATTAGCCCAAATATAAAACACAGGCTCTGGTGTGCTCCATGTCATCTATGAGTACCTGGTCCATTTTCAAGAGCTCTATATGGCCTCTTATCTTCCCTGTGTCTCATTCCTGTGAGCAGGCCCGTTTCCCAAAGTGGCTCCTTGTGGAAATGTACAGGTGCGGACTTCTTCAGCTCAACCCATAGCTCTGTAAGCCACCTCCTACTGTTTGTGTAGATGACTTTGATGGTTGGAGAGGTATGAAGATGTTACCTTCAGTGATTCCATCCCATTTTGAAGGCTCATGTAATGATATTGAGCAAGTAACTCAGTCTTTCTGTTAAAATATAATGCCACCTGGTAGCTCCTTGGGCAAAGTTTGTCATCTCCTCAGGGTTTCCCCTGTTACCCGCAGGGGTGAATATGACAGGAATATTTATCCCATTCTATTGCATCATACACCAGGCATTCCATCATAAAGCTTAGGTATGTTATCTCATTTGATTCTCACAGCAATCCCTCAAGATTGTAACTATCACCTTCATTTTACAGACTGGAAAAGCAGAACCAGAGATGGTTATTAAGTTGCCTGAGGTCACACACTAAGTATCATAAACAAAGGTTAAGTCTGAGTCTAATACTCAAGTCCATGCTCTTAGCTCACACATAGTATTTACTTTGCTTTATATTCCAAGCAACAGCAATGCAGCTTTCATATCACATGGTGCTGAACCAAGGCAAGGGCCTAATAAGCCTTGAGACTGCCAAGTGTAAACTTCCAGAGGACAATGCCAGAACAAGCCCTTTTCCAGTTCAGTTCAGTCACTCATGTAGCACAGGTATTAGAAGGATGAACTCAGGTACTTTAGCCATGGCTTGTCATGCTAGGTGCTATGGAGCAGGGCAGACAGCAGACACACACAATCTGGGCATGTTCTTTCTAAAGAAGTTACTTTGTAGGTTGGCTGGCATCAGGCCAGTCTAATGAACCACAGCTTGTATATACCAGGCCTCTCTTTGTTTGCTCAGTGCAGAGCAAAAGCAGGTACTTCTCTCCCACTTCTTTCCTAAGGATGCTTAGCAACTCTTCACTGTATGGAAACATCAGTGCATCAAAATTGGAGAAACCAGGGTCCAGTGTCATCAGATCTCTTGGGACAACTCAAAATGGCACCACCTCTATGTTCCTAGGCCTGCTTACAATTAATCATATTATTCCACAGAAATCCTCTGTGGCCCTGTGGAATTAGTTCTGCTAGACTAGTGTAACTATCGTCATGTTAGAGAAGATTACCCAAAACCACACGGCACTTGGTAGAGGGGCAAGGCTCTGTTTGAGCCACCATTACAGCCCACCTTCCTCTTCCCCATTTTTAACTCTGCCTCCTGTTAGAGACTGCTAAGGTATCTGCCCTCTGTGGCTACTTGCCCCTGTCTCCCTTAGTGAGCCCTTCCCACCACAAAACAGCTCAATCTATTGTTCCATTCTGAGGTAATCTGATAAAATTATTCACTTGTCACAATGATTAAAAATAACCTTTCATTCTTCTGATGAAGTTTTTCCATCCATGGTTCCTGAGTGCACAGCATCCCCCACGTGTAAAAAGGGCTTCTCTCTTCAGCTTTCTCATGTCTTAGAAGGGATCTCCCTGGAGCCCTGCTGGAAGGTTCCCAATGCTACTCATGGGAACAGGAATTCAGGAGTGGCCTCTAGCTGGCCTGTACTTGAGAACTCAGGCCCAGTGAGTCATTTGAAAATTCCACTGCAGTGCATCTACAAATTGTTTACCACACATTTAAGTGGAATCATGAAACTATTTTTTTAGGTTTTTTTCCTCTGCAGAATATTTACATTCCTAGATGTTTATTTTTTCTGAACATGTAAACACTGTACATTTGTTTAAAATTTTTAAAAATATGTCACCAACAAAACTTTCCAGGAAGATATGCTTGAGACCAGAGGCATAATTTATCTTTAGGTTATGTCCATGCATCCATACAGGCAAGAAGAAATGGTGAGTTGAAGTAATTACCAAGATAACTCAGGCAAAATTATCCTATTTCTGCCTTGAAAGGGCTTCTAATTTTCTTAGGTTTGGAATTACTCAGATTGACTGTTAATTCTGTTTTTACAGTCTCTACTTTATCTACATAAGTTATTTTTCAATTTAGGCTGATTGTGCTTTTTCTCTGGGTGATGGGAAGTACTTAGAGGAAGAAGGAAAACAACAGAATCTCACACATACACTGGGCCATATCCACTTGAAGTTCCACATGGGATTTATATCTATGTTTTAAACCATTCCAAATCTCTCCCTTGGTCTGGAAGCCCGATAAAGGAAGAGAAAAGAGTCAATGGGCCTCATGGTACCTTTATCACAATAGCCCCAAACAAATGCTCTTCTCCCAACAGTAACCATCTGCCAGATCCAAAAACCATTCATTTCCATGTGTTGGCTTTCTGGGCACCGCTGGCCCAGGTGATTGAATTCATCTCCCACTGGCAGTGTAAATGTACTCTCTATCATCAGCCATTTCAGAGCAGAAACATTGCTTTAAGGTTGGCACAGCCTGAGTGGGAATCTGCCTCATTCAAGAATGATAGCTTCTTCTACAAGAATTATTATTGGCATAATCACTTTTTCAAATGGGTCTCTGGTGGTCTGTGCCTTCCCTAGCTGCTGTGCATTTTCTCTGATGGGTTTGTAAAAGAAACAGCAGAAAGTTCCTGGAGTGAAGGAGCTGGCAACATTACCAAGATAAGTCAAGTATCATAGAGACAGAAAGCAGAATGGTGGCTGCCAAGGGCCAAGGGATGTGAGGATCAGAAGTTATTATTTATTGGGTGTAGAGTTTCAGTTTGGAAAGAAAAAATTCTGGAGATGAACAGTGGTAAATATACTGAATGATAATGAACTATACTCTTAAAAATGATTAAAACAGTAACCTTCATATAGATTTCATCACAATAAAATACTAAAGAAAAAGAGTCAAGTTCCCTCCTGGTGTTGGTCAACAGTTTAGAAAGCAGTTTCTATTGTCGTGGAAAAGTTTCTTGACCCCCTTTCCTTTCTCTTCCTTCCTTCCTTCCTGTCTTCCTTCCTTCCTTCCTTCCTTCCTTCCTTCTTTCCTTCCTTCCTTTCTTTCTTCCTTCCTTCTTTCCTTCCTTCTTCTTTCCTTTCTTTCTCTCTCTCTCTCTTTTGTCTCTCTCAATGACTTTTGTGCTGCATTTAAGGGGTGTTGTGACTGCCTTTACATTTTTACTGTAAAATGTTCAGGCCCAAAATAGAGTTGCAGGACCTGTATCTGTTCAACTGAAAATAAGAGTAGCTCTCACCACCAATCATCTACTTAAATAAGATGAGAGTTTTGCCTGTGGATTTTGTCATGAGTTAAGACACTGGAGGTCTGGAACATCTAGCTGTTTTGAAATGTGTATGGAGAACTGGGAACTTCTCCAGGGTCTGATGCATGTCTCAACAAGGCCTTCACATCTTTTTCCCATAACATCTGAAGATATGTTTTGCCTTGGGTATTTTCTGACCATCTATTTATTGGCTAGATCTGTAATATAGTGACTTGGTTAGCAGGCATTTTTTTACATTTAAATAAAGTTTTAAAAACTCCACCAGAAGTAATTTACAAGATTTTATTGTACATTGTCAGAGTGTAGTTATTTTACTTGCTTGTTTTCTTTTAGCCAACTGTATGTTAAAATCATCCATCATGATATTATATCACTGTCAGTGTCAGAGAAGAGAGTAGACTAAAGGTAAAATAAGGGACTATAAAGATCTTCATAAATACCACAGAATGTTCTTTAAAACAAATTCTTTACTTATAAAAAGTGAAATTATGTATCTTGTAATTTCCTTAAAGAATCTGACTGAAGTGCATTACTTGCTCCAAATGGAAGATGAAAGGAAAATCGAGTGGAGAACGGCGATCAGAGTTAGTGCTGGTTCACACCTTCCACTCTGCGATTATTTCACAGTGAAGCAGTTACCAGCAGTAGCAGCTAACACAGGTACCTGTGCTCCTGCATCAACGTTTTGCTTAATGAAACCTACTCATGTGTAGCAACCGCCCTTGGAATCACTCCTGCAGACAAGATGAAGTCATTACATATAGACACAGAACCCTTTTTAAAATTATTAGCCTGAATTAGCTAAATATGGTCTCCAGCTGGTTCAAGGCAGGAGCATGTAGAAAGATGCAAAAGCTGTTAGAGTTTTTGCTGAACCTTTTGAAAATAGCACTTCGGCCTGTCTCTAAGAGATTCTGGATCTGCAGGAGCAATAAAACTTTACAGAACTGACTGCGCTGTCAATGGACTGTGTATACAGAAAAGATGCTTCGAGTCTGACCACAGACAACAGGTACTTTGGAATTTGCTTTGTTAATAAATATGGAAGACTTTAACTTTTTAATGACCTCTTTAATGACTGAATGAGAGCTTAAAAGAATTTCTGCTTTTACCTTTTCTCCATATTACTTTTATCTTATTAGCCTGCCAGGCTTACTTCAAATGTATTTTATATTCCATCATGTGGATCAAAACGTATAGGCAATTTACAGCTATCCCCGATTTACACCTCAGAATGCTGGCTTAAAGTCTTAGAGCATCCTTTCGCATTATTCTTCCTCAAAGTAAAAGTAACTAAGACATGAATAAGTAACTAACACAGAGTTGAGAAGAACTGAGGTGGAAGCATATTAAGTGGAACTTTAAATGAAAGAGATTCCTTTAATGACCAAGTCTATCTTCCCAGAGAAGCCAATTCTGACAGTCTTGATGAGAGAAAGTGTCTTTTTGTTCATGAATGGTTTAATATCTTACCTGTGTCTGAAATCTATGGACTCTACAAAAATAGATGGATTCTCTCTAAAGAAAGAAATGAGATGACACTTTAGATGGTGTCATTGACTGACCTCCAGGCGAGATCAAGAATTGATTACCAAACATTTGATAGGTGTATAATGCATTGCCTGGAAAGAAAATTGACTGGAATACCCTAATGATGTCTTGGACTGGCCAAAAATGAAGTGGGGAAGCAAGAAGAGAAGGATACAGCTGACCTCAGCATGGGTCTGTGCAGTCCTTTCAGTCTTCATAAACTGCCTAGGTAGACAAGGAATATCAAGAGCTCTTTAAAAATATGTATTGTACTTCACGCCTAAATAGGAGCAGCTGTGGCTACAACCAATTCAGCACAATGAGAACAGCATTTCCTTTGAAAGTCATTTGTGTCTGATTCCTATGTATCTCATGACTATTTTTAGCCTTATTACCTTTTGACTGCTTTGTTTCTTGACTACTTTATTTTAACATCAAATTCTGAATTCTGTCTCAATGCTCCTAAAATTCACTGAAGCCATTACCATTTTCTTTGTAGTAAGCCCTTTTTAAGATCTGAAATTTCATAAAAGGGAACATTCTAAGGGCATATCAGGTTGTTTGCTGAGCTATTTAAAATAGGAAATTGATCCCAAAAACCCAAGATTCCTTTTCATCTTTTAAAAATATTTTCTAAGAAAGAAAAGGAGAAAGAGAACTAAAATGAGTATGTGTGCACATGTCAGTCCAATTTGTGTTTATGTGAGTGTGTGGGCACGTGGTGTATGTGTGTATTGAGGACATGTTTTCATGTTTACATGAAATCATGTTTCCAGTTCCAGATAAATGTCAATCATGTGCTAACACTTGGCTCTACTATCTTCAAATTATTTCCAGAAACCATGCAATAAGAAATTTTCTACAGGCCATCATATTGGACACAGATTTGACTTTGGATATGTGTAATTTTAGAAACTATAGAGGAAAAATTACTTTTTCTTAAAAGGGAAAGGGAGGCAAATAAAGAAGTACTGAAACTATATAATAGTAACTTCCATGAAGCTCATAAAAATTAGTCATAGAAACCTTAAGTACCAGTCGTTCTATATTATACCTTCCTATAACTTGGAGCTACCATATTAAAGTTTGGCCTCAGTTTCCTTATCTGTGATTTGCTATTTCTAAACTGCTAGTCTGGATTTTAGCTTTGTCAGGTCCTCTCAGCCTTGGACAGTGGTAGTTATGCTTTGACATACTCCTCACTACTACACTTTGTTTCTATCAATGCACATCATCAGGTTATTACACAGAAATCAATAGAAAATATTCAGTCTAGAAACGAGCCATTATATTCTGGCATTCACATTCATACTAGCAAAAGAAGAAATTCTGTATAACCATGGCTCCTGTTTATCTTTTTTTCTAACTAATGTTAGTTTTTGTCCTCTTTTTTGCCACAAATAGAAGAATTTGGAAATATGACAAATCAAGAAATAAACTAGGGTAGGATTAGAAATTATTGTGCCACACACCTCTGTAGTCAAACTCATGAGCTTTAAATCTCTTAGGAGTTGCTCTGAAGCCAGCATCAGAGTCCCTCAAATTGTGGCAGTCATATGCTACATTCTCTGGGCATTCTCTTCACGAAGCTTCTTTCTCCACTTGGATTCTGGAAGTTTTAGAGTTTATACAAGAAGCAACCAGAAGAGACTAATGAGAGACTTTGCATCCCACTTACAGTGTTCTGTGGCAAAGAATCAGATTTCCCAGTTGTCTGAGGAGGTCCCACACCATTCAAATAACTTTGGCAGTAAGGTCAAGGTGGTACCCAATAAATAATGGCCTCTAGCACCAATCACTCTTGGCAGGGGTAAGAAAGCTCAGAGGATGGGGCTGCGAGACATGCCAGAACAGGTCAGGAGCATGTCCTCAAGTGGAAAAGAATGAGAGTTTCCAGTTCGCCAGAGAGTTCTGGATGCTCTTGGCCTCTTGGCTCTCCAATTATCTTTTATTATATTCCGTGAAGACACCCTCCTTCTGTTACACATTCCTGGTAGACTCCAAAAATTTGGCTATAGTCAATCTCTTTCCAAGTCTCTTGGTATACTATCTCTTTAAAATAATTTTTACACGTTTGATTTTATGCATTAGTGTTGATGTAATTAATCAAACTGAGTTTCAGGGAAGCATAGGTGCTGCTGCTTATAGTCATTAAATTGCAAAAACTCAGTAACATCAAGTGCCTTAAAACTGAGTAGCTCTTAGCTCCATTTATACAAAAGTTTTAATTCATTTAAGAATAAATTGCATTAGTAATTTTGTGATTCTTATGAGAAGGAATTAACCTTTGAATTTCATAAATAATACATGTCATCGTATGAACAAACTAAAGTACCTAGTTCCATGTCAACCTCAGAGTCTTGAGTTTTTAACATCTCTGTAAATCTGGAAGGACAAGTCACTCTTATGGGCTTTCATTTCCCCACTGATGAATGTGATCAGCATTCATCACATGTTAAAAATTCAGATTCCTAGCTGAGTGTGGTAACACATGTTTGTAATCCTAGCACTTTGAAAAGGCTGAGGCAGGAAGACTGCAAGTTCACACCCAGCTTGGGCAACTTAGCAAAACCTGGTCTCAAAATAAAAAGTTAATAAAAAAAAAAAAAAAGGCTGGAAATGTAGCTTAGTTTGAAGGCTCTGAGTTCAATCCAGTAGAAAAACAAATCTGATTTCTGAGCCTAACCTCTTACCTATGAGTAGGAGTTCTTGTGCTAGAGCCTGAGAATCTGCATTAGTTACAATTTTCCTAGGGACTTCAGATATGCAGAAAATTTCAGAATTAGTAGGAGATTGTATGTCTCCATAATTGTAAATTCTATGACTCCATGTTTCTAAATTAATAGTGTCTCTAGTTTAAAAGAATTGTATGTTTCCACTAATCCTCAACATTTGTGCACAATTTTTTTCCTCAAAAGAAATATATTATTACTTTTTCCTTAGTGCTTCAAAATTTAGAAATATTATACACCACTTTGAAAAAAATAATTTATTGCTTTGTGAGGAGACATCAGAAAGTAAACCAATTTGAGAGTAAAGACAAGCATTTGAATTCCGGCGTGGGAATTTACTAACTACCTCTACTATTTTTCAAATATTTAATTTCTGTTTCAGTGAATGTTTTATCCCCAGGGAAATGTAACTGAATGTCTCTACTTCACATAGCTGCATGACTGAAAATAAAATCAGGTAGAATAGTGCCCTGGTTCAAAGCAGTGACTGAGGAAGCAGAATGGATCCAAATTCCTGTTTTGCCACATCCCACCTAGGGGACTAACCATGAGTTCCTAACTCTCTCTAAACCTCAGTGCCCTCATTCGTAAAAAAAAAAAAAAAAAAAAAAAAAAGGAGCCAGAATCACAGAGAAGAGAGCAGAGAGTTGGTGTGGATGAACTGAGTCAACATGTGTGAAGTGCTCCAAACAGGGCCTGGCCCCTCACAAGCTCCAAGTGGTGGTTAAATTAAAAACAAGAGTCAGTGCATGACAGTGTTCTATAAAAGACAAACCAAATGTAAGAAATTAAGAAAAAAAAGATGTCATTAATAATCCTGTTGAAAAAACCTTCAGAAAGTCATACAGCTCCTCAAATGTTTCTGAAGTCACAATAGAGAGTTTTAGAATCCATTTTCCGAGTCATCAATTATCCTCTCTGCTGTCATAATTAATTCCTATTGTTATACTTAATAATGGCCAACATCATCATCCTAGGGGTTATTGTTTTATTCTATTAAGCTATTTTATTACACTCAAACAAGATGAGGGAATGTATGTAATTGACTTGTGAAAATTATTCAATTTGCCAAAGAAATTCATCCAACATGTAAGAGAATTGAGTCAAAGAAAAGCCACACTAACTGAGTTATGAGGCCCTCCTCTTTGCTTCCCACTTTCTTTTTTTTTTAACCAAATGAATAGACAAAAAAATGTAATTGAATTTCATTTGAAATTCTGAGGATGCCTCATTTTTAAAGAAGCTCTTGTCTTTTTCTCAAGCAGAGTTACTGACATCAGGAGTCTTCGTGTCACTTAAAAACTGAGATCCATGTGACGGGGGCTTTCCAGAGAAGAAAGAAGTTCCTGTAGACATTTTCTACTCCTATTGGCTTAGTCCTGACTTGAAATTGGTGGCCATGTATGCAAAGGGGCAAAGGAGCTTTTATTAATATAGCTAGAATCTCTCCTTCCCATCTCTGCCACCATCACCAGCAGAAATGAGAAATTATAGTATTTTTAGTAATAGAAAAAATAAATTATATATATTTTTGGCACATGTAAGTTATGGAAATGTAGCAAGGTCAAAAGTCTGTCACATTAATAATATCTCCCATTATAATTCTCATGACAAACCTGTAGAACAAATATTATTATCCTCAACATTATAGGTTTTTAAAAAAACATATCCAAAAGAGAAGAGAAGTAGGAAGAGCACTATTAAATTGTTGCTTAATCTGGGCACTAATATGTATTGAAATCATCCAGATGCATCATCTTAAATAGCATTTCTACAATTTTCACTTTTACATAGATAGTTGAAAATTAAATGGAAATATAGATATATAGATTGACAAATGCAGTCTGGATATATAGTCATTTCACCTCAGTATCTTTGGGGGTAGTGACAGAAGTTTGTCTTATCTGGGGAAAGAACCAAAGCACCTTCCACTTTGAGGCAAGATGGCTTTGAACAAATTGTCCCAGTGAAGGGCTGGGGGTTTAGCTCAGTGGCTTAAGCACCTGCCTGGCAAGCACGAGGTCATGAGTTCGATCCCCGGTACCAAAAAAAAAAAAAAAAAAAAAAAAAAATTGTCCCAGTGAACCAGTATCTCTAAAATTATGCTTTTACCTCCCGTGCAAATGTTGAATTAAAAATTGCACTCTTCTAGTTTGTAAGTTATGGATAGAAGTATTGGGATCATTAGAAAAAGGAATCTCAGAGAGTAAAAGCTAGGGAATCTTGAAACTGTGCATACTCCATACTAAATTTTTAATTTGTATCCAGAGGTCCTACTTTTATGAAGTACTTCAATATTATCCCAATTAGGCTTAGATCTAACGTATCCTTTCATCAGGAGTATTTACAGCTTTTCCTTGTTTTTAATGTCTTGTTTATGTTCTTTATGCCATAACAGTAAAAATAGAACTATGAATTGTGAAAAAAAGATCATTTCTTGCCTTGAATAATAAATAAGGGTTTTTTTTTTCTGGGACATTGAAATACAGTATGTTCAATACATGCTCTTGTTTGCCTAGTCAGATCATTTTACTGATAGCCCCCACTTGCAGCTGCCATACAAATTGGCTGCTGACAGCTGCACCCTTTCATACTCAAGAGAATTGCCTAGAACCAAGTGTAAGTCCTAGCTCAGAGATACCTAAGAGGTTCTGCCCATGTCTCATAGGAGGCCCAACAGCCAAATGGTTATAAACTCTAGCCCCTTTCTTCGAAACGGAACAACCATTCACACTCCAGGCATTCTGAGACAAAACTCAGGAAAGATTCCAGCGTATAAGATTCCTTATAAGATTCCTTGCCTATATTCTACCCTGCTGCTTCCTTCATGGTTTTATAGGTCTATCTGAGAGCCGATCTCTCAATAATTCTGCTGTTCAAGTATCAGCATCTCAGGTTCTGGTTCTTAGAAACCTGACTTAAAGTAATGTTTGAGTCCATTTGCTGTTGTTACAACAAAATACCTGAGACTGTGTAGTTTACAAAGAAAACAAATTTATGTCTCATAGGCTGGAAATAAAGGCTGGGAAATTCTAGGTTGAGGAATTGCCTCAGATGATAGCCTATTTGATGATAGATACTGCAGGTTATCAAGGTAGCATATGGCACTGCATGACAAGACAGCAAGTTTTCCAGAGAAACTCATTTTTATAGTGAAGCCACTCCCTTGATAACCGATTATTTCATTAGTCCACTAATTTATAAATAGATGAATTCATTTATAAGAGCAGAGCCACCATGACCCAAACATCTTGCAAAGATCCATCTTCAATTATCACCAATATTTGAGTTCAAAGGATAAGTTTCCAACATATGAATTCCTAGAGACAAAACTAAACCATAGCAGATCCCTGGATTTTATGTATTTATGTAGTTGTGTAGCAACCTGAAAAGAAAAAGCTCATTTTGATTAGATGTGAGTTTAAGGGCATACTCCTATCAAGTTGCAGGGTTTTTTTTTAACCATTTATTTTCCAGAAGATCAGTTAAAAGTTTCTTATCCTTTTTTCAGGATGGGATCCAGCCATCTAAATAAAGTCCAGTTGGCTAATCCTTGAAAAACCAGTCTGCATACAGAGATTCCCTGAAAACTCCCCCTTCTACTATATGACCGGCTACAATTCAAAATAGATAGCGTGCAATTATGGCATGGAAATAAGGGAAATATTTCCATTTCTTTTGAAGTAAAAAGAGGAAAATCAGGCATTGTATCACTTTTCATGTAGAATCTTAATCATCTGAATAAAATTATTTGTGATTATGAATTGTAAGATGTAGATTTGGTTCTTATTCTACTATATGGCAGATATGTGACCTTTGACAAGTTATTGGGTATCTCAACTTCCTGATCTGGAAAATGGGTGAGTAGAGGAGATTGGTCTTTGAAAAAGTACACAAAGCCTTGGAGGCCATGAATGGGCGAATTCCATCCTACCTCACTAACCTCAAAGTATTGGGGAAAACATATATGTCATAAACATGAATCAAATGTGAGAATTATGTGAAATCAGCTACATAAATTATATAACATTAGTCACAGTTCCATTTGTTTTGTGACAGTGTACAAGTTGCATATTTTCCAAGTTAGAGGAAAAAATATCCTACTACTATCATACATACATAAGCTAAGCCTCTCCAACACACATTCCATTTCATCATGCTACATTCACAACTAAGGATCTCAAAATCATGAGGCCAGAGGGGTCTTGTGATCTCCCTCAGAATCCTAGCAAAGTCACTGCTGTCCTTTCCCACAGCTCTATCAGGAAACACAATCCAGTGTGTCTCCCCTTAGCTGCCCTCAACTTTTTTGTTAGGCAAAGCAGTTTTCATTCTGGGTGAGAAAGAGGTGTGAAGATAGATTAATTATTGTTCCAGACACCATGGTATCACTGAAGTCATGCAATGAATCATCTCTTCCATTTCCATTTACAAATATTCAATTCCTTAATGCAGAACAGACTAAGCAACAATTCATGTTTTATAACCTTTGCCCAAACTATCCTTTTCTTTCTTCTTTCTTTTTCTTTCTTTTTCTCTCTTTTCTTTCTTTCTTTCTTTCTTTCTTCTTTCTTTCTACTTTCTTCTTTCTTTCATTCTTTCTTTCTTCTTTCTTTCATTCTTTCTTATACCTGAAGTTGATTTTTAAATTTATTTTTCTTCTTTACTGTGAGGCCTGTGGAAAGGTTTGAACTACTTGATAAGAATTATTGAGGTTTGGGGAAGAGAATACAAAGTCACCAAGAAGTAAGCCTTCCCCGCAAATCAGCACCATACACTGCACAGGTCACTGAGGGGACAGCCAGATGCCAGTCCCTTCCAGAGTGCGGGCTGGGAAACAAGAAGAAAAAACTCCCCACCCCTGCTATGGATAACCAGCTGACCCAGAGAAACACAGGATGCAATGATAGTTACTGAAGTAAAATATAATTTGCAGTGTTCAGTGTTTCACTGACTTTGCAGGTCTAAAGTCGGTAGTCTGATCATGTATTCAGAAGATAACAAAACATAATGTAGCAACTAGGGAGGATCTCTTTCTGAAGGTGGTGGCCATTGTTAATTCCCTATCATCTTGTTTTGAAGTCCTATATCATTTTCATTGTT
The DNA here is from genome assembly GCA_004027295.1 of Dolichotis patagonum. Lineage (NCBI taxonomy): Eukaryota > Metazoa > Chordata > Mammalia > Rodentia > Caviidae > Dolichotis > Dolichotis patagonum. Next base: position 89,000 of record PVJX010003585.1, on the reverse strand, counting down.
TTGTTGTGTTGGGTTTTATTCTATTTTGTTTTGTTTGATTTTATTATACCCAATGGCATGGACAGCTATTTTGTAGATTACAAGATATATTATGGTAGTCATTTTGGGTTTACTCTTATCTTGTCTTGAAGTCCTTTATTGCATTCATTGTTTTGTTTTTATTGGTTTTATTCTTTTCTGTTTTGTTTGATTTTCCTATGTCTGAAGGTATTTTGAAGACAACAGGAGGCATTAAGGTAACCATTACTGATTTCCTATTGTTTTGAAGTTCTATATCACTTACACTGGTTTGTTTTCATGGGCTTTATTCTATTTTATTTTGCTTGGTTTTATTCCCTTTAAAATAAAAAATTTTAAAAAGGAATTATTGAGGTTTGGGGAAAGACTTTAGCATCTATGAAATAGTACCAAGTCATTCCAGCATAAACAAAAGCAAGACACCAATGCCAATGAGCAGAGGAAACATTCAGATCTGGACTAAACCTTACTAAATTCTGTTTTTCTTAGGGCTGCCATAATGTGGGCCTGAATGAGCAGTTAGGCTCAAAAATCTATTCATCCAGCCCACTTGGAGTGAATGTCATTGGTTCCTGAAGTAGTAAATTCGTTATTTTCTCTCCATTCATTCAATCAGCAAGTACTTATTGATCACCTACTTATTCATCATCCTATGTTAGGAATATGAGGCCCAAAGTTGAGTAATACATTTTCACTGTTCTCTAGAAATTCAGTCACTTAGAGGAAACATATACACACAAATGATAAGCAGAATATATTGTCATATGGACCAGAGAGGAAATGCAAATTTTTGCATCAATTGGCCTGAAGCTTTTGTAAACATTCGTTAAATCTTATAGATGTCAGCTTTGAAAAACTGAACTTCATATATGCTGATGAGATTTGAGGACCCCTGTTATCCTCACCAATTCCAAGTACAGTGAAAATAAGGTGAAAAGGTAAACCACCAAGAGACCAAAATATTACTGTAATTAATGATGAAGCAGATGTTAGAGAATATGTCACCTATGTCTGTGACCAGTGAGCTTTTTAACCCCATGTTAAACATAGTTACCAAAATTAAATATAATTATCCCTCATTCGTGGTATCAACTGGCCCAATATAGCTATACCAGACTATTCCACCAGCAAACTACCTCTGCATGTACAGAATGTTGAGACTGGGGAAGAATTTTTAACCCCTAACATCTCAGGCCTTCTGAGATGGCAAAAGAGGGGATTGAGGTCTATCTAGTTCAGAACTCAAACCTAAGTTAAGATGAATGAAGAATCTTCAACATCAGGAGAATTTGGGCTTAAAATTGGCCAGTAATACTGTGCCAAGAAAAGTCTTTAGAACAGAGGTTGTTCAGATTTCAAGGTCACTATCAAGTCAATATTCATGGTAATTTTGCATCAACTCCCTTGAGATTTCTCCATGAGCTCTGCACTTTGGATTTATCCATATCTCTGGAAAATGGAAGTGAAGGGACAAAGCAAGTTCTGAGAGGTGTTTGAAGAAAAGGCAAAATCTTCTGCAAGCCCACAGTTTTCATGTGGCTTATCACTCTGTGAGGAAAGAAATATTGTATATCTGACTTACAAATTCATGCAGTTCAGTGGAGGAGACATTCAGTGATCTCCATGCATGGACTAAGCCAGTCATCATAGCAAGTCAGAAGTATGCACAGTTCCATGGACATTCAGGAATATTTGCATTTAGGGAGGAATTTTGGGTTGGCACAAATGAATGTGGGTTGTATTAACATTTACTGGATAGAGATGGTAAATATCCACATAGATGCTTCCACATGGATGCTTCCACAAGTATCCACATGACTGCTTCCATGAAGTTAAGAGTTATCTTACCCAAAATACAATTGCACTAACATATGGACTTAACTCTTATAAGCAACTCATAACACATATAGAGAAAGGCTGAGCAAAAGCCTGATATAACTGTCTATATTTGCTTCCTTTCTATATATCTTGCTTAGTGTGCCTCCCAGGAATGGGGAATTTGGGAAGTCAGGACTATAATTATTTCTCACCACTACTCGCTGTATTTATAAATTATATCTAACTGCACTTATTTGTTCATTCATATAAATGAGCAAGTATTTGTTGAACAGCTACTATGAACCAGAAACTATTCTATTTCTTAGGAGTGGAGGAGTAACCTATTCAATTTACTTTTTTGAGGGAGGGGATGTGAAGAACTGTGGTAACATTCCTCTTCATATCTAAGAAGATTTGTAAGAAGTCTTCACCTTCATTTTATGGATGTGGCAACTGAGGCCCAGAAAGACTCAGCTTGCTCAAGGTTATGTAGTGGCTCAGTAACAGAATTGGGGCCCGTGAATTTCAGTTAACAATCATTTTTCCAGTATTTTGTTGTTGTGTGTTTTATATCCATATCTGTAAGTAATAATAGCAAAGATCCATGGGTGATAATTACTTTACCTTTGGTTCACAACATTGACCTCACTTCATAGTATCTCCAAAATTATTCTTCCAAGTTGGAAAAATAGTGGATATATGAGAAGGTGAATGATTACAAAGCAGTCTTTTAAAAAATTTGATCATTCCAATCCAACAAATACTTACTGAGCATCTACTGTGTGCCAGGTATGATGCTGCTGAGGGCTCCAAGATGAATGTACTATCCTTCTGCCCCTCGGGAATGCTACTGTGCACTGAAAGAAACAAATGGCATACAAGGAAAGCACAGGACAGAATATGATAAATATCATAATAAAGTTATAAAGACCTGTGGGAACCGAGAGGGAGAGGTGAGTATTAGCTCCTCCAAAAATTGTTTTCTAATTTCCCAGAATGGAACTTGAAAGATAGGTGGAATATTAATAAAGAGAGGAAAGAGCTCCTTCCAGCTTCTCTGCCAAGGTAATAAATCTCTTGGAAGTGATTTTTTTTTTTTTTTTTTTTTTTTTTTGTACTGGGGATCGAATTCACAACTGCGTGCTTGCAAGGCAGGCGCTTATGCCACTGAGCTAAATCCCCAGCCCTATCTCTTGGAAGTGAAAGGGAAAAAAAATTGAGGTTCAAAGAAGACAAAAAGCCCAGCAAGAATGCTTCCTAGCTATTAGGCAGTCCTAGTCCTGAAAAACAGTGGAGATGCATCTCTACAGCAGGGTGAATCTCTGAGTCCTGGGAACAACAATAAAACAAGCACTACAGCGACATTTGCTAAGCATTCACTAAGCAGGTACTGTATATCAGAAGCTAGATTCTTCATATGTGTGCAAAGTATCACGTTAGTCTCACAACAATCCTTTGAAATAGGCACTACTATAACCCTCACATTACTGGAGAAAATTAGGTTGTAGAGGGGATATGTAACAACTCTTAAGATCACATCGCCACTACTGAATCTCGGAATAGCACCAAAACAACAGTGTGCTGTGTTTGAAGCCAACATTGCGAGGTCTTTGAATATGATGATACGATAAATTCTCTTCTCAGATTTGCAAAATTCATTCCAGCTAACATCATGTGAAGAGCAAAAAGTGGAATCCCTCAAAAAGATTTTGTTTAGTTGGTACAGTTTGGCAATACTAGGTACCTCCATGTATTCTTAAAATACTGAGCTTCCATCGCTGCTCCCAAAAGGTATTTCAGCTGGTATTTCAGTAATAGTAGCCATAGTGGACTTAGTAAGGCTTATCCTAAGATTCTAAAATCTACAACATGCATCCTAGACCAGGAAATCAGAAGAGATTCTTTGAAAGATTTCATTTGTTCATTTCCAGCTTGTTTTTTCAAGACCGCTCTCTTAACCCTTTGCAGAGGCTCCCTTGACCACAGCAGTCTTCACTACTTCACTCACGTGGCTCCTGTGTCCATAGCACTTACATAGTCTGTGTTCACATTCTGCCTGCTGCAAGAAGAATCCTATCTGTGCATCATCAAATGCAACTGATACCATTTCACTCTACACAGAAACAAACGGTATGAAAACCAATATTTCCAGTCCCTTCTTCAACTGTCAGTTCCCCTTCCCCTCAAAAAAGAAAAACCTAGCTTACTGGAAGGGGAAGGAAGTTGAACAGTGTAGGTGGGGGAGAACCTAGGAAGGCCACTCTTTGGAACTACTCCCTGCAAGCAGGCATGGTGGGCTTGGTTTATACTTCCACATCTTTGCAGCAATATGGAACAGTCATACCTACTCTCTGATCTAGTCAGCCTTTCAGTTAATGCCTGCATGGGGAGGTCATGGTTGCCTTGTGCACAGGATGGGGTCAGGGAAGAGGAGGAGACCCATCTCCTGATGCATCTCCAGTGACATCAGAATGAAGGTGATAGGAGTATGAATTCCCAGCTAGCTTTCTGCGTATGATCTCAGCTGATTGGAAACTTGGACTATTTTACCACTGTTCATTTTTAGTATCTTTGAATGAATGTCTCACACACTCATTGGAAGATATTAGAACACAGAGGCATTACTGAGCAGTGAGAAGAGCACTGGAACTGGAGTCTGAAGCCCCAGCCTCAAGGCCAGGCTCCGCTTGAGAAGATTATTTTCCATTGTTAAACCTTGTTTTCCTCATTTATAAGGTGGAAAAGATAGTGTTCAAGATATTTATCTGATGGGAGGATGGTGAGGGCTGTAACAAACTATAGATATAAGAGTAAACTGTGAGGTGTCCCAAATGTGTAAGGGCTTGCTATTATTATTACTTTTTCTTTTGGTACTGGGAGTCGAACTCACAACCTCATGCCTGCTGGGAGGACTTGCTAATATCATCATCACTCTCATTTGTTATTATTATTATCAGAGTTTCTTACTAATAGAAAGAAGATTTATTATTTGTTAAACTTCAACCCCATGATAGATGATTTAAATACAATAACAAGCTCCTTAAAGTTTGTAAAGTTTCCTGAACTTTGCTACACATTGAAATCATTCAAGGTTTTTAGAAAATACTGCTTTGTAGCTCCACCTATGGACATCTGACTTAACTGGCAAGGGATATGCCTGCCATTGTGACTTTTAAAAGATTCCCAGACAATAAGAACGTGCAGTGAAGTTTGGACATCACTGACAGAATCTCTAGAAAGCTGGGGTAAAAAAGAGGCAGGCTTAAGTAAAATCAGATCCAAGGACTTGATTATCATTTCCTCACCAAATGGTTCTGCGATTTCCACAGCCAGTGGGGAATATCATGTCCAGCCAGACTGTCAGAAGTCTGGTGTTGGGCATCTGAATGACAGCAGAGTCATCTGGACAGCTGTGGGTCCCGGTGGTTGGGAGATCAATTGGTAAATAAAGAAACAGAGGCAAAAGGGAAATAGATACCCCCTTAACAAGCAGTCTAGTCTTCTAGATGACCTGTGGGTCACTGTTTGATTCTCTGTAGGGTGTAGCATTTGTGAATCAATAATAGGGAAGCCCCAGCAATCAGTTTAATAGAATGAAGCACTAGGCTTCCTAATAGGGAGGACCAGGGCATAGCCTAACCCGTTTTACTGACCTACGAGCACATATTTTTCCCAGTTCAACTTAATTTAAAAAAACTCCTATAGTTAAACAGAAACGTGCTAGGGAATTTTTCCATTTAGTAATAAAACAAACACACAGGACCCCCCCACACACACACACTCCTTTTTATGGTTTGTTTGTTTGTTTGGGGTTTTTTGTTTTGGTGCCGGTGATTGAACTCAGGACTGCACGTTTGCCAAGCAAGCACTTACACCCCTGAGCTAAACCCCTGGCCCCCTTTTTACATTTCTTAAGCAAACTATCACAGGCTTCCAAATAATAGTGGTTCCTTGTAAAATCCTATAAGTGGCTAGTTTTCAGTTTTAAAACCATTTCCACTTAACTTAGTTTTCTGAAGAATTTTGTAACATTAGACTCTATAGATGTGACAGGTTCTCTTTTAGAGTATGCAAACTGGCATCTACTGTTTTAATACAGTCTCATTAATCTCTCACTTTTTGTAGGTAGCCCTGAGGGGAAATGATTCCTAGATTCCTAGTGGAGGCGCCATGGGTCCTCACAGGTAGGAATTATTTATAGATAGGGAAGCTGAAGTTTAGGTTAATAATATGTTTTATAGTAGAAGTTGGATTTAAATCTAGACTTTTCTGACTTCGAGGTTTGTAGATGTTGCATTTGTGCAGTGACATTATTGTGTGTTTTATGTGCATTATCTCATCCAATATAGATTACTATTCCACCACAGCCCAATTTTACAGATGAGGAAACTGGGTCACACCAAGAGTTTATATGAATGATCCAAGATCATGCAACCCATGAGTGGCAGATCAGGGGGTCACACTGATTTGTGTCTGCTTTCATGCATATGCTATTGTATTATCAATATCTTTTTTGTTTGTACAAACTTAACAGAATTCACTCAACCAAGTGAGGACTGCCTTTTCATGGATGGAAATACCTGACTCAAAAAGTGAAACTGCAAGCACCTACAGTACAGGAATAAGATCTCCACAAGCACAGGGCCCTCCCTAGAAAGCTTCTTGCTCTGCAGCACTCCCATGGCCAATTGTCACCCAGGTCACTTCCCTGATCCTCACCCAAGATCATCCCCTAAGCCTTCTTGCTACACCCACACTCATGCCACACTGTTGGACAAACCAAGGATTTTTGTTTGTTTTAGTTTTTTGTTTTGTTTTTTAGAGACAGTGTCTTGCTATGTAGTCCAGGTTGGTTTTGAACTCACTATGTAGCCCAGGCTGGCCTCGAACTATGGCGATCCTCCTGCCTCAGCCTCCCATGTGCTGGGATTACAGGAGTGTGCCACCAAACACAGGCCTCCAGCTCAACTCTTGAACTTGCTCTGATTTACTTATAGGTACAAAAATAAATCCAATTATCCTTAAACACAATCACTTGTCATTCCTGAAGACATTTAAGAATAAACTGCTGACTCTGAATTCTACACAGAGACTCTCCAAAAGCATTCCTGCCAGAGGGAGCATCACTGGGATTCCATGGTCTTCCTAGGGAACCACCTAGAAGAGGGCTACATGCATTTGCATGTTATTCTAAAATACTATCAGTCGTCCTTATGCTGTACTTGTGTCTTTGGGTGAATTGCAAACTTTCTGTGCCTGGAATATTATTACTATATTTTGTCATGGAAGAGAATGTATTATAATATTTTAAACTCATTATCTTCCTTTAATCAATCAAATTTTAATGGTTCTAGAAGCTTGAGTATTCACCCACCTCAGGTTTGGATTGTTACTTAGCAAAACTGTCCTTCCTGATGTCCAGCTTTCACGTTTTTATGCAAGATGTATAACTGACAATATAATGTGAAGCTTACCTTTTTAATATTGGATATTAATATCTCCTAACTCTAAAAACTGGATGTGCTTTGAGACCAATTTCTCATAACATCGCCTCTTCGTAAGGGGAAGAAGAAGCAAATGGGAGAAATAGAAACTGACAAGCAAAGTCCTCAACGGTCCTTTAAGGTTTCTCTTGTTAATATGAGCTTTGACTCAATTGTACCAATCAAACAAAATCACTAGTCTTGGGGACATCTTTCCCCAAGCATGAAAAGCCGTAACAATAATCTGGGCTAACTAAAACTGAAGATACACGAGTTGATTAAGATTAATTTCCTCATTTAAAAATTATTTCGGTGAGGTGGGAAAGGGCACTTCAGTCCTGTCATCTCAGCACACGCTGGGCCCTGCGCTTGAGTGATCTCATTGCGAGGTGATCCCTGCCAGTCAGTGTTGACATCAGCACAGGAGAGCTGGGGCGAGGCAGGGCAGAGGGTGCAGATTACCCTGTCACTGTTTCCCATCCTCTGGTTACACTGCCCTCTGGAGCAAAGAAGAAAATCGTCATTAAGTTTGAGACCCAAGCCCAACCCCAGGCTTCGCTCCTTCTTTCAGATGACCCGCTGATCCTCTGACCAATGGAGCAGCACGGAACATCTGCAGTTCAAAAGAAACACATAAATAAGTGCACTCCTCAGATTAAAGGTCAATAGACTTCCTGAAACAGAAGATCCTCCCTCCCCCTCGCAGGGTGTGTGCTGGCTCTTGCACATTGTGGCTAGAAACTCGGTGTTTCCTTTCCATCCCCCTCCGTCGTCTCCCGCCCCACTTATGCAGAGCACCTGCAGGATGGCCCTGACCTCGCACAAGAGGGAGCTGCTGTGACACAGGGCCCTTCCCCAGGCTTCCCCTTGCAAAACCCAGCAGAAAGATGCAAAGAAGGACAACAGCTGCCGTGCTGGCTGGTTCCTGACAAATGGGGCTGTCACTCCTCCTATTGATTAGCAATATTATGACATTTCCCTTCAAAAACGCAGATGTGGCAATGGCCAGTGACAAGGCGGTGGCTCTAGGTAAAAAATAAGGTGGTTCTGCCTCTGCATCTGTTCAGATTCTGAGAGATTAGGAAATTGAGACTCTAATAACATCCAAAAGGTTTCATTTCAACAAGTGGAAGTTCTAACACTCGTATACTGTATATACATATGCTATAACTGTGCAGAGGAAGGCGGGGGAGAAGGGGCAGTAACAAACGCAAATGTGTCCAAGACACTGCAGAAAGCAAAGGGATGTTCTGTGTGTTCAGAAAGTGGCATCTCCCTCTGTCTTGGAAGAGCCAGTTTTGAGGTCTCCTGACTACATAAATTAAGAGGCGAGCTCTGTCATTCCTGTCCTATCACATGAAAGGCACGATGGGAACCAGTGACTCGTTGCTTCATTGCCTCCTTCCTTCCCAAGGGCCTTTAATCTTCCCATCCTGGTCCTGTAAGGCTGATGGTATATTTAGGAAGAAAATTCACCTAATTTCATTTTTTTCCTTGTATAAAGCACTCAGATGCTAGCATGTGCCTCCTTTAATTTGTGAAGCTTCTATGGGGCAATTTCCCCCAACCTATTCTCGACATCTAGTCCCATGTCTAGAAAAAATAGCGTTCTGAATAACAGTCCATTTAAGTAAGAAAGAAAAAGTGCATCTTGCAGTCCAACATATGGTCCATTTTGAGGTAAATTACAGGTAATTCATGAACATTGCCAGCAGGGAGATTGCCATCATGGGACTCTTGTCTATCCATTATGCTCTGTTCTCATTTTTGTGGTTAAAAGAATCTGAAGTCTTTGAAGCAGAAAAAGCAACACTCTCTGCACCATTTTGTCCTGCTAAGGAAAGTTATTATGCTGCTAACACGTGGGACTGATCCAGCAACTCGATTTAGGCAAACCTGATGGAAAGCAGGCTGCAAGGGGTGTGTGTAGCACAAGTTTTACAATGGGAAGGACCTGGGGTTGCCAGGTGCAACCGTTAAATAGGCAAATGTAATTTGAGCGACCGCCGTCAGACTGACAGACACTATTGGGTAGAAAGGGAAAAGAAAAGAGGAAGTCATTTGGGAGGTGGAGAGAAGAAAGGAAAGAAAAATGCAGCCTGTTAACCTTTGTGGATAGAGATGTAAATTAAAAGAAGCTAAATGGAATGTGACCAGTTTGTAAGGGCATATGTTTCTCTCTCTGAGATGGGAGATCTCTGTCCCAAGCAATCAGAATTTGCCCGGGGCTGCTGCATGACCAGTCTCTATAGCTGGATTGACCACCTCTCTTAATAGACTGAAGGCCTCCCTGCTCCCATTATATCCCAACCCGACTCAGTAAATTTGCTTCTGTGACACTGATGTCCTCTCCTTGGGACAAAGCCCTACATGTCTTGGTGATACAGCGGAAAGAAACTCCCAAATTACTAGATGTCCGGTACAAGTGCGTGTTCTCTAAAATCGAAGAATGATTTTTAGGGACAACAGAGGTTAAGAGCAGAAATATTTATTGAGAGAAAGAGAGCCTCTGTCTGAGAGAGAGAGAGAGAGACAGACAGACAGACAGACAGAGACAGAGAGAGACAGAAGGGGTCCTGAGCGGGTTGCCAAAGACTGTGTTTTCTAGGGACTTTCACAGAGTAAAATCACCAAGTGAGGCAGGTTTAAAGTGGGGGAAACATGGAAACGTGTAAGGTGGGCATGAGGTGGGGCAGAACTATGGCCAACCAATGAGATTAATTGTTCAGGTAAAATTGGTTAAATTGGGGACAAATGGGGAATCAAATCCCCGTAGCAAGTAGGCATGCATAAAAGGCAGTGACTCTTCCCTAGGGGATTGGGTTAGAGACTCCTGGTTTCCTCAGGGTGATAGAGACCTATTTAGAATATTACTCTCTGAGGTTTATCCTTAGGAAGTATGTAGGTGAATTTGTTTCATCTTTTGTCTTGGGGTCTGGCCCACAGCAGGAGGTGTCTCTCTCCCCCACAGTTGCAACATATCTGATCTTCTGCACTGGCTCCTTCAAGGGCCCAGCTCCGTCTGACCGCCTGTAATATTTTTATCTAACTCAGTTGCCTGTAACACTGGCTTGTTGGGAAAAAAGAGGAGGAGGATCTGGGAAGAAAGGAAGGATGAGCAAACTCAACATGTTTGGCAGCTGGGGCTTCTAGGCGCAGGCTTGTGTCTGGATGGGGCAAGAATTACGCAACTTCTAATGTCTCCTTCACATCAAAGAGCTTCTGGACGAGCACTCTCAGAGCTCAGAGGCAGGCAGCCCTGCCCTCCCCTGCCTGTGTCCTAAATCATGCTTTTATCTGCCTCCTCATCGAAACTGATGCTAAGTGTCCTTGACACACATATCCTCCAAATAATTTGAACTTGATCTGAAGCTTTCGGCCTTCTTGACTTAAAAAAAAAAATTGCCTATGATTTGCTTGGCAGCCATCCACCTCAGCATAGGCGATTATGGGGAGTGATGTTGATGTTCATGAAGAGCAGTTGCCATGGCAACGCAGAGTTCAAAGGAAGGGCTCTGAGTGGTGTCAGAACGGGAGAGAGTGATAACGTCATAAAGGCTGGTGTTTTCTCTTCTCAGGGAGTGACAAGCTTGGGCAAAGGAATGGGGCAGGAGCAGCCATACAGGCAACACACTATTTTGGTCATTCATGAATGATACATTTATTTGGCATTTGGGCATCTATTAACTTAGTGGGAAGTGTGCGTAATAGGGAATCTTAAGGCTCTATTCGAGCCCCCATTCTAGTTAAATAGTGGAGTGACCTCTACCATGTTGCATATTAATTTCCTTATCTATAAAATGAAGGGGTTGGAGTAATAAAACTCAACATGCTTTTCATTGCTAAATTGTTACGATCCAACTCCTCCAGACAATCTAGGAACTTTCTGGATCCATTAGGTGGCATTCTGATGTAGACATTCAGTTTTTCTAAGGCTTTTCAAGATGCAGAAATGGATGATTCCTCTCACACTGAGATTCAGACATTGGTGGAACCAATAACGTTTCTTGAGCCCATAGTTGGCTCTGGGCACTGTTCAAGGTACTAAGAGAATGGAAAAGTTCAGCAAAGGCTCTGTTCCCAAACGTAGTATCTTCTAGCAGAGGCATGGAGTGCATGCACTTACAGATGGTTAGTGAAAAGGCTACTATGCTGAAAACAGCATGAAGTTGGAAACCATCAGCTAATCTCTGTGGGCAGGAGGAATATCAGAAGTCTTTCCAGAGTAAGTGGTATTTGGGATAATATCGGAAGGTTAAGTAGTAGTTAGCTAGAGGAAGGGAGCGAGTAGGAGGCTTGCAGACAGAGGGAAGGAACAGCACACGAAGCTCGGAAAGAGAGGCAACTCAGATGGGACGTGCAGCGGGAAGCTGTAAGAGTGTGCAAGGCTGGGCCCTGCTAGAGCATGAAGGTACCACATTTAGCAGTTTTGTTTTACCTAAGAGCAATCAGTGGTCACTGAGGATTTATAAACAGGGTTTGCCACTCAGATTTGCATTTTTAAAAGATCACTCTGGCTGTATCATGCAGAAGGATGGCAATTTAGGGGAGGAGGTGGTAAGAACTCAGATTTCAGCAAGGAGAATATCCTCAAGACAACTGTAAATACTGTAAATACTGTAAATACTGTAAATAGTTCAGGAACCAAATTTCTTTTTTGCTCTAGGTTTCCTATTTTGATAGTTAGAGGCAATTCAAAACATAATTTCACAATCTTTTCTCCTTTGCCTTGCCTGGGTGGACACAACCTGTGAGCTCTGATTGGTGAAAATTGCCAATGGACTGTGTGTGACCAGTGGTGAATTGTTATTGATCTATTATTCTTCCAGTGTATCCCATTGGCCTGCAGACATTTCCTGTTCCAAGTGGGATAGGGTAGATAAAAAATATGTGTGAAATATTCACTTTAGATTCTAAAATATTTCTTTCTAAAATGTAGAACTGTTTACATCCGTATTCATGGAATGGCACCCAGTAATATTACACTTTAAAATAGAACCGGTCTCTGCTGTCAAAATGCAAAAGTTATCCCCATAAAGTTATTTTCAGAGCACTCATTCTTGGGGGGTTAGGGGGTGTCAGACTGCTCACGGCAGAAAGACATTTCAAGAAGCCAGCTTTTCTTGTTGAAAAGAACCTAATGGTCACCTAGGGTGATCAGCTTGGGATGCTTGTGAAATAGAGGCAGGACAGTGGAGGGATGACCCAGAAAGCTCTGGCCACTTCTTTCAGTTTTAAAATGCATTGCCTTTTTCCCCCCCTAGCATCTATAGCTCATATGAAATGCTTTTTGTTCCTTGCCTTGTTTAATCCTCAAAACAACCTTGTAAGGGATGCTATTATTACTTTCACTTAATAAAAGATGATGAAAAAGAGATTCCAATATTTCATTGACCTGCCCATGGCACACAGCTTTCAGGCCATCACATGTCCTCTCCATGCTCTGTGGTTCACCTGACCTCAAAGGAGGAGAATGAAGGGAAAAGCTTTTAAAAAAAAACGGAGCCTCGTGCTGCTCCCCCTCTGGTTTCATGCCCCCTTCCTCCTGGTTCCTGCCCCCTCCTTTCCCACTCCTAGAGGGAGGCCACAGGGAAAGATTTATGAACAAGGAAAAGCTCCCTAACCCCCTTATAAACTTTATGGGCCATGTGGACATGTACAAATCAGATATAAACATGATGTCCAGGCCCAGTGTTCTGTAAATAGTGATATCACTGAGGAAAATCTCCGCGAGAATTTGGTTCCCGGGAGAGGACGGACAAGGCTCCTGCAAACAGTGTGTGAAGAATGATGAAAGCTGCTTTGAAGTGAGGCCCAGGGCCTGTGGTGTTTTCAGCAGCCTTCCCCCTGTAGCTTTTGGAATTCTTGCTGCAATAAAAAGATACCAAAAGAAAACAGCTGGTCAGATTTGTTAAAGGAAAAGCAATGTGTGGCCCTGAGAGGAGAAACATGATGGTGGGAAAGCAGGTGTGATAAGGGAGAGAACAGAGAGGTGACCTTCGGTGCCAGTGTACTAAGTCTACCAGCCTTCACCATGCATGTGTCACATGCTAGGCAGGTCACAAGATGCTTCTATGTTAATTTTTCTCCTTGGAGCTATACGAGCCCTGTTGAGTAAGTAACTTTGGAACTCGTAAGTAACACATCCATTTTATGGATGAGGATGCAAATGAGAAGTAATCAGAGTGGGGTTCTACTGCCCAGGAAAGGACATCTGGTGACAAAGGTTGGCATGTAAAGATGAGATGAGGGTTCTGAGTCCAGTCCTACCTCTGCTTAAGAGTTTCTTCATCTGTGTCCATACTCAAGAAGGTTATGTGAAGAGTTGGTTGCTGAGGGCCTGGCATCTGAAGAAATATTAGGGAACATCTCAGTCATGGCTTCCTGTACTATTAACAGGCCCAGAAATACTTAATTGAGAATCACGTTCTGATAGTGCCATTGAGGTAGATGGACGCAGCCATCAAGATCCCCCCTATCTTTTGGCATTGATGTCATGTGATGTCATGTGATGTCTCACATTGAAGCTGTTGGTCTATGAGGTCAAAAGAATATGGCAGAAGGGAAAGCATGCCACTTTCTAATTATGAAAGACTGGCCCCAATCTTGGGCTCTTTACCTTATTCTTGAATTTCTGCTGTGAGTAAGGCCAGCCTGCATGCTTTTAGGCCAATCAGGCAAGGTGTTGGGAGCCTTTCTATTATATAGCAAGAAAGTGATTCTCCAGTCAACAGCCAGGGAGAAGCTAAGACCTTTCAGCAGTTACATGAACAGGCATGAAGCAGATCCCTCCCCAAGCACCCTTAGGAGAACTGTGGGTTTAGTAGATATGTAAGTGACTGCCACCTGGTGGGAGGCTGTGAGCCAGCACCACCCAAGTAAGCTGCCCCCAAATTTCTGCCCACAGAAATGGAAAGATCATCAACATTTGTTATTTTAATCTGCTACTTTTGAGGGTAATTTGTTACACATCAAAGCATGAGTAAGGTATGGTATATGCCATAGTATTCTTTGAAACCTTAAGGAGCTATGTTAGAGGCTAAAAGTATTGTAATTTCCAACAGACTCATTAATTGCTGTTTATCTAAGAAATATGCTTTACAAAAACCCAATGTAGTAGAGTTCCACATAAGATATAGATTAAAATACTACCAATGAGACTAAATAGAAACTCTGCTAAGAGCTAAAACTACACAGCAAAAAGTGGGCACAGAATAATGACAAACAACTGGAGACCCGAACCAAATCTTGAAGACAAATAGGGGAAGGGGAGGGTGGGAAGAGAAGTGAGCAAAGGTAACAAGGGAAGAAATGGCAGAGTATCTGGGAAGAATAAGGAGGGCTTTGATATGACTGAAGCAAAGCGGAAAAGAACCTGATGAAGTTAAGACAATAACAAGCAAATGGAAGTTATATCTGAATCAGTTGTAAGAAATCAAATGTTGATCCATCCAGTCCCTGTATAGCCCATGCTGTCCAACGTAAAGTCACCAGACACATCTACAGTACACCAAAATACTCAGACATGTAACAGATCTGTGAGCATCAAATAGATGAAACCTAATGCAACTGTTGCCCGGCATCCATGCTTAGATCAAATGTCTGGAATATCATTATGCTGGGATCTTTCATATGAATTTCCTGTGCTCTTGAGCATGTACATGTGTTAAATGTAAATAACTGCATAACTCTGTATGATTGTGCTTAATGTTGTGGTTCTCAATGTATTGTTAAATTTGATCAAAGAAAACTTTTTTTCTCCACTGAAATCTTGATGGAATTTCACAGAGTACTGGTGCTCTATGACACACAATAGGAGAAACTTTTATAGGCTATGAGGAATTTAAGGAGGAGAGGGTATGACGAGCCTAACAGTTCAATCACTTTTATAAGAAACATCAAGCAGGATTGTTAGAGGTAGGGGATGGTGAGACATGGGGAACAGGGAAAAAGAGGTAACAGAAATTTTCCAGAAGAAAACACAGAAGACAATAATCTAGAGAAGAGCCCAAGCAAAATGCTAGGGAGGTTTAAAAAAATTCTAGCTTTGGCCCCTGCCCAGAAAGAGGCAGGCTTGTCACTGTTTGAAAGACATAGTCCTTGCTACAGAAAGTCACTTAAAGTACAAGATGATGGCTCTAGACAGCACTCTTCCAGGCCCTAAACCTGTCTCAGGCAAGAAAATAGCATCTTTAGAAGATTAACACATTTGGTTATTTTATCTCTCAGACTTCTTTCTTCAAGAGGAATGGAAAGTCTTTTTAATGAGGTCAGAGCACAAGTTCAGCAGTCAGATCTCAAGGATCTAATCCTGACTCTACCTATTACTAACTGCGTAATTTGGACAAAGGTACCTAAGCTTTCTGTTCCCCAGCCTCCTCACGTAAAAGTTAGCCATCAGTAGTATCCAGCCTGTTGGGCTGTCATGAGATTGAATGAATTTTATGCCACTTGATACATAGTGAGTGTTATATAAATACTCACTGATATTAATATGTTTGTTGGTATGACAAGGTAAAGGAATAATGATCGTACGTGATAGCTTGATTGACTCCAGGCTAAGGGGCCAAAAGAGTCAGATGGAAGCAGGAAGAGGGACTGTTCGAGGGAGAAGTGGATTGTCTGTGACAGTCTTCTCAGCTCAGGAGATCAGACTGAGGGAAATGCTGGGAGAACATATGTGAAATTTAGGGAAAGAATGTGAGCTTAGCAAAGACAAATCTCCCTTCCTCTGCAATTTCTGGTAATGCCAATTGGGTGATTAGGGGTTAAGTTCTATTGTCTTTTTTAAAGTGGACGTTTTATCTATATTTATTTAGTGTGCTAAGCATACACTCCGCCACTGAGCTATCCCTAACCCTTGCTAGACATTAGTGACTTAATTTTCTAAACAGCTCAACAGGCAGGTGGCATTATTATCCAACCTTATGACTAAAGAACCCAGGTTTGGAGAATATAAAGAGTCTATTCAGAGTCCTGTGTTGCTAAACCCTAGAGGACTGGCTGATGTTTCATCTTCTAAGCTTTCATTTGGCCTTGTTTCTGGCTGGTGTGGGTGTGGTGATGAAGAGGGCTGAAGGTGAGTGTAGCCACAAGGCTGATCCTTTACAAAGCTCCCGAAGGAAGTCTGCTTCTAGCAGAGAGCATGACCATGCCCTGTCTCAACTTCTTCCTGAGGACAGAAGGAAGCAGAAGCTCAGACTATAAACCTTTGCAGGATGAGACAAAAGCAAGTCCTTCACCTTCACCTGAGACTCCTCTGTGCAGACTCCCCTGTGCCTGACGGTCCCAAGCAGGGCAGGCCTAGAGCTGGAACTCACTATGTCACCTGCTTCTGTTCCAAAGGGACTCACATTTGTTACAAGAGATGGGAATTTATTTTTTTAATGGGTACCTGGGATCGAACTCACAACTGTGTGCTTGCAAGGCAGGTGCTTATGCCACTGAGCTAAATCCCCAGCCGGGAAATTGTTTTTGATATGGAGGAAAAGTAATGTTCTTTGTTTTCCCCAATTTTTGTTATAAATCCTTGAGCACATAAAGAGCAAATAAATAATAGTTGTACAGGGAAAAAAGAAAAATAGGCCAGTGAAGGAAGATGAGGGGGTGGGGCACACACAGGAGCAATGACTAGAAAATGACAAAAAAGATAACCCGGATATTCACGAATAAACAGTGATACCAGGGACAAGGATTTTAACAACCAAGCTGAACAGAAGGTGAGAGGCTCTATTTGGCTACTCCTACAGGATAAACTAGTCATTAGAAAAAAAAAGAAGAAACAGCCCAGTCATTCACGTCACAAAATATTCTAAAATAAAAGCTAACATATATGCACCATGTACATAAGAGTAATTCCTATGTATTAACTTATTGAATGCTGGTTAATCTATAACAAACTTACAAGATAGATTCTCTTCATTGAACTAAGAGAAAAGTCTCAAACTCAATTTCAGTAAGAAACTTTTCCATAATCATATAGACAAGAAAAGGCGAACCGAGGTTTAAGTCTTAATGATTCAAGAGTCCCTCTATACTCTCAATCACATGGGCACACTGACCTCCAACACAATATTTACACTACCTTAGGGACTGACAAATAGAATTGATTTTTGGAATTTTCGAATGTAGATAAAGCAATAAAATGCCAAGAATGTGCTGTGAAATTGATGTCTCACTTGCCTCTGGAATGCAAAAATTAAATAATCCTAATCAGTTATTGGGAACTACTTAGGATCCATGTATACATAATTCAATATAATTTAATTTAATAACAGCTTTCGTGGGTGGGTGTTCCTTTTGAATAAAGAAAATAAGAGATCTAATTTGTTTGAAGTATGGATCAAACTTAGGTTTTTACCAGTGTGATCCAAACACACAGTGATGTTTAAATTGTTAAAAATTTTTGTTATAGTAAAAATCACATTGCCATAAGTTCCCCTCAAACTACTTCGCCTTGCTTCAAACACAATTATCCCATCATTTTTGCTACTTTCTAAAGCAGTTCTGGAAGCCATTTTTCCTGAGTATCTTTAGTTGTGTTACTGTGGCTGCCTCAATGTCCTGAATCCATTCAAAGTATTAAATTTTCATGGCCATTTTGATTTTCAGGGGTTTCCAGAAGTTGCACAGTGCAGATCCAGTGAGTAAGATGAGGACACACATGGTAAAGACAATCTTTTTCCAAGCTTGCCTTTCTATTGGCTGGCACTTGGTACCAGTACTCACTGTATTTTTTTTTTTACCACACCTGATAAAATTACATGGAAGACTTCCAGAACTGCTTCATAAAATGCCAACAATGATGGGAAAGATGAGTTCCAAAAAGAGGGAAGTATTTTGAGGGGACTTAGTAGCAATATGTTTTTTATTGTAATAAAATTTTAGTTTATACATTCACCATATTTTTGATCATCACATATATCTATGTATACCTATGTATACACTATGTATATTCTTCACTAGTTATAGTCTCCTTTCACTATAAATACCACCTAACAGGTATTATCTGTTAAATGAAATGGCTTCTTGTAGTTAGAATGAAGAGAAAAAGAAAGGATAGTTTGCAGTTTTTGTTCTGGGATTTATATGTGTGTGCTTAATATTTATCAAAAATAATTTGTAGCAAGTTTCTTGGCTTTGTTCTAACACCCACCTCTTACCCTCAGGACTGTAAGTAACAATTTGCTGGTAGTGCATTGTCCCATGCTACCTCACATATTCTATCCCAATAATGTCCCTGAACGGATAATACAAACCCAAGTTCTTGGAGGTAATTTGGGGTTGGCCAATCCCAGCATTGGAAAACAGGCCAACTCCGTTTCCTAGCCAGGGTTGTCACAACACCAAGGACTGGAGGCCAGAATCTCTTCGAATCTCTGCATAACTTCACATCACTGCTGCTACCTCCAGCTGCCGGCTGGATGCAGTTTGCCTTAGGCAATCTACTGCAATTTTCCATGTCCCAATCTTACCCTCCATTACCAAAAAGAAAAAAAAAAAAGATGGAAAATATAATGGGCTGAAAGAATTCTGATAGCAGATGCAGACATCAAATTACACAGGTAGTAATCACACAGATTAGGAAGCATAATGAATACAATATTCAAGCTGAACTCAGACAATGAATTTTTCAGTGTGATACAAGCTTCTTGTTAGTAAAATGAAATAATTTTCTCCTTATTAAGGCTAAAGCAATCTCTATTTTTTGAGGGGACACATGTCACCAAGACCTCCGGACTGAAATGATCTGAAACTCAATAAGCGTAAGACAATGGTCTAATGGACATTTTGGCTGACACTTACATTTCTGATTGTGTTGCTATGATTGTTCATTAAAGAGAAGTATAGGAGTTTCCTCCAACATTTCTGAGTCCTTTTCAGAAACAAATGCATTATTCACAGTATGTTGCACACAGAATGGTACAAACTTAGGAATCAAGAAACCGGAGCATTAGTTTCAACTGCCACTGTTAGATTTTGTGGCCTTGAATGCATAACAATTACATACAGAGATAGGTGGTGCGCTTTGGAGGTACACAGTAAGAGGGCACATTGTCTGTAGAGAACATAAGCAATGATACAGCTGACTAAAGTCTATGGTCTGTTTTTCATTATCACCACGTGCCATCCAATCTAAGCAAAATCAGCAACAAAATGCTCCTCTACCTCAAATCAGTTGGTCTAAGTATTAAGCAGTTGATTTTAATAAACAGATAAATTAATAAGTAAATGTACTTCACATTAGCACATTTTATCATTTATTCTTAAGTAGGCATTATATTCTATGCAAAAGTTAATTTTAACACTACCACTTATGCAGCAGGCTGTGAACTGAACAACATGACATTTGTTTGTTTCTAGAGAGTTTCTAATGGTTTAGAACAGTGCAAGTTCACTTAGAGTTCTGTCTGTCATCAGTTCCATAGTATTACAGATTGCTAAACAGTCGATTTGGAATAAACAGCAAAAGCAAGCGATTATAAAGACAAAACCCAGAATTTGTGTAAATTCAAATCTATCACTTTTTGTGAATACTTGGAGTTTTTACTTAAAATTTACAAGTGTGAAATAGTCTAAATGGTGAGTTACAAAGTTTTGTGCAGTAAGTGAATATTTTGGTTCACTCATGAAGTAAGTAACTGAATTTGAATGATACTTTTAGATTGAAATTTGTCCTTTTTCAAAATGTTTAAGTATTTGCTTTCAAACTAAGAACAACTATTGATGATTACATGTCTAGTACTGGACAATATTTGCGCTATGCAGGAGCAGGTGTTGTTAAAAGTGATCTGTTGTGGATGTCACCTATGCTGGGTATACAGAAGATACATGAGCTCACTGCTTAGAATTTTTTTAAAATCAGAAGCAGCATTTCTCAAGGAAGGGAATCTGTAGGTTCCCATTTCCTTCTCTCAGTCCTTGAGCCGGTCCATGAAGTGGAAATCCATAGATGTATGAAATGCTTTCTTCTTCTCTGTCCTTGAACTGGAATTAAAAAGGTGCATTGTTGTATTCAAGGCTCTGAAAAATCCTTCCAAACAAAACTTGTTTAATCTAGTCAGCGTCAATGACCACTGGATCCTCTTCCTTTTATTCTCAGAATAAGAGTTGGAGGATGGTGGTGGAAGGAGCAGTCACTGGACAATCATGGGAAAAGACATCTATCACCATCCCATGGGCACAGAGAAGGCACTTTGGGCTATGCCAATCGTTCCCAAACACAGCTAGTGTCGAATTCCATGGGTGGCTCTTAAAATCCCAATGCCAGACCGTACCCAAACCAATTACCTTGGAATCTCTGGAGATAGACCTGCTTCTATACTTTTGATTCCCAGATGATTCTGATTTACAGCTAGGTCTGAAAATGCAAGAATTAGGTCACCTTAAGATCTTTTCCAGATCTTGTAAGTACAAGTCTCTAGAACTATTTATCCCCTCCATATTCCATCCTAGTCATGACTGGTGGTAGGAAGCAGGCACAGGGGGGTGATGCAACCTCCCAGATTAGCCATAGCAGCAGGGGCAGGCCATGGTCCTGCCCAAGATCCTTTCCTCCCAGCCTACCTCCAAAACCTGAACTGGCAAATATGTCTGGAGCCTTTCAAAAAGGAGGATGCCATTAATAATAATAAAAAACAAATGGCTCCTGTAGCCAAAAACCTCCCAGAAGTTGAAAAATGAGATGTTTGTGCATGAAGATGGTGCCCAGATGCCTTGAACTGTAAGAAAAGCAAGGAAAGGGAGGGACTACAGCTGATTCCTTGATTTCCAGGCTGATTTGCCTATTAACCTCCTGGAATTCTGAGGCGTGGCTCGTTGAGCCTGTTTCTCTCAATAGCCCACACAGGCTCTGCCTCTGGGACACAGTGTGCAAGAGTTTGCACTAAAAAGTTCACATTTATCACAGAGTTCAATGCTCCCTCAATATCTCATTGAAAAGAGAGAAAAACATCTCAACTTCAACAAGGCAAACGTCTCAGTAAGATAAATGCTAACATTTTCATGAAAGCCACTGTAATTATTCAAAAAACAACCCTCTCCATCCTCTCCCTCTCTCTGTGCCTCTCTGTCAGTCTCTCTCTCTCTCTCTCTCTCTCTCTCTCTCTCTCTCTCTCTGTGTGTGTGTGTGTGTGTGTGTGTGTATCTGCTCCTACTAGCCTTATTCGGCAAAATCCCCAGAGCCATTTTTGGTTTCACAACCTCAGGGCAGCACCTCCTCCAGCATCAGCACTGGGTGATCTGTAAGTTTTATCAGCAGGCAAGATCAAGTTCTCAAGAACACACTCTGATTAGTAATGACTTTCACAAACAATTCCCAAGCTGAACTGCTGCTTCTTGAGACTCTGATTTTGAATGAGGGTCCTGGAAGGATCTAGTGATCCTATATTGCCAACTTCACAACAAGGATCTCATTTCAGAAAAGGCTGTGGCAACAGGCAGCCTGAAGTCAAACAAGATTTGTTCAGCTGGAGCACGCCTGCTGAGCGCAGAGGCGGGCACTGCCCCAGCCATCTTCTAGGCTGGCTATGTTCCATGCCCAAAGCAGGTAGTTTCTGCCTTCTGTACCCAAGGCTAGTCCCAGCTGTGCCCAAGGCCAAACCCTTTTTATTTGGAAAGGCCATTGCCATTCATATTCACATTTGGCACATCATATAAAGTTGACCTGTTGGACCTGATGAGCAGCACTCTACATGCTGAACCATCTGAGGTTCCTGGTATTTACCCACCATCTTGAAATGTTCTAGGACTGAGTAGTTCCCAACATGTTTCCTGCAGAATACTGAGAGCAGTTATACGTAAGAGGGCTTCTGTTATACACAAATTTGAGAAACACTGGGTTAAACAAAATTAAACAGACTCATTGCTGTGGGACTTCTCAATATTAGTAATTATGTGAATATTCAGAAATGTGCTAGAGAAGAGCTTGGGAATACAATCACTCCCAAATTTTATTGTTAATGAAATTTTTTGTATTGCAGAATACATTTTGGAAAATAAGACTACAGAGGAGAAATGCTGTGTTTTTCTGTGCTTTGATTTATCGGTGAAATGGGAATAAAATAATACCTTGAGGGATTGCTGTGACTGAGGACTAACTGCGATAAAAGCTCCTAAATCAGTCAGAACAACATTTGGCACAAATGTCACCATAACATAGGTTTAAAATCTGCCTCTTATGCAATACTGAACATGGCACTTAGGCACTCAGAATCCTAGCTTCCTTATCAGTAAAATAAGGGTACAGTCAGTTTATTGCTCAAAAGTATTGAGGAATATATGACATTGCATGTAAATTGCTCAGCAAACTTTTGGCATAAAATGCTCAAAAACTACTGCCTAAGAAGAGCATAACTGCATTCGTTCGGGGAAGGGCAGCTTGGCCCTAATTTCAATGAATTTGAAATGCCACAGACTGAAGTTCATTGACTCTGAAGAAAAGGAACATAATTTACATTTTAAACCCAACTAGGAATGGAGCCCTATAAAAATCTAGCAACTTTGAAATTAATTATAGGGCTACAAGCCCACAAAAGGATTTGTGATTATCATGTTATACTTAGGCTGGTAAAATAAAATAATATAACAAAATAATCTTAAAAGTAAGTCCATATTTTTGAACTACAAAAGGATGAATTTGCAGATCAAAGCCGATCTAATTCACATTTAAATTACAAAGAGTGCCTCAGATTTACCATATGCTGTCATACTTTTTTTTTTTTTTTAAGATCCGAGCAATTTTGATAACTAAGGGAAAGGGAAAAGATTTTTTGAAATTCACAGCAGACTTAAATGGAAAAAGTACCCACGGAGAACTTGTGTTGATTTATTTTCTGTTGTCATTCTTCTCGCCCAAGTAATGAAGATCTCAGTAAGTTCTTGATGAACAGGAAAATTTAAAGGAGCACTTAGACTGTTGTCTTTATCCATTATGTTTGGGGTGGCCTTTCCTCTACATAAAACCACTGTCGCAGAAATACATTAGAAAAGAACAATTATAAGTTAAACCATTTGGAATTTTTTAATATTTGACCATTTAAAAGAAAATTGCAATCACATATTGCCAAATTTTCACTAAATTAAAATTTGAGTAATGATTTGATCACATTTTTCTAAATTCTTGAAAAATAGTTTTTAAAAATCAAGAGAAAAGAAGGCAATATTCTTTTAGAATCAGCCAAAGTTAAACAGTGTACAAGAAAGTCCCAAGTCCTGTTTCATATTTATTTTGAACAACTTGCCGTCTGGTAACATTTTTCTGTTCTATTTTTAATGGCTATAAAGTTTCTATCACATTCAGTAATTATCTTCAATCTCAAAAGGAGAAAGGAAATTCCGTAATAAGAACTACATGAAACATTGAGTGTACAGGTGCCAGAAAATATTGTTTTGTTTAGTGGAGATGAGATTGTAAAAATATGGCTCTTTATAGATGCATGTTCTCAAGTTTATTTATAGATACTATGACACCCACTCTTAAACTCCTTATTTAATCGCTAACAGAAACACTACTCCTAAAGGGAATTAGGGTGGTGAAAATATATTTTAAAGTGGTATATTCTCTAGAGCAGTCTCCTTTTTTCTTACTATTATCAGCTACAACTACTCAGAAAAAAGGAAAGTTAGGTGGTAATTTAAGCCATAACAAACAAAAATGTTTTAAATTTCTCCAGGGCAAGCTGTTCTACATCTTGAAGGAAATTGGAAAGGATATCAAAGAGAATTTATTGTCCGATGACCACCCTTGGTTATTTAGTGAAAGCTGCAAGAGAAAAATACAGCAGCAGTTAAGAGATCTGATGTAAACTTTTTCTAAGGAGGGATAACCCAGAGAGAGAGAGGGTTTGAGATTTCAGTAATTCAATGTCCTGGAACCATGGATATTCTTGATAATAAGCAGTTAATTCATGATTATATTTTGAGAAAAGTTATATTAAGCATTTATATTAGGTTATTATGATTACTGCTGAAAAGGCAAAATACTAACTTTATTAATCATGAATTCCATTCTGCATAGATAAAAGCATCTACTGCACTCACCATTTACAATGAAATCATTAAAAATTACTTTTTTCCACTTATAGATTATAGTAATCAACTAGAGGTTAGGAAAGTTCTCAATAAAGTTCTTTCCCAAAGGGGGAACTCTGGAGGCTGGGGATACAGCTCAGTTGCATAAGCGTCTGCTTGCCAAAGGGAGAAATCTAGAATATAAAATGTTATATTCTATTTCTTTCAAAGCATTTAAAATATGTATCCATTTATTAGAACCTCCTCCACTACAGAAATCTTAAATAAATGAAGTAAAATTAATGGTCTATATTTTTGCCTCAAATCTCAATGATTGAAATTTATGTTCTCCCTGAGAAGTAGGCCAATCAGTTTATTACAGAAAGGACACTGAAACAAATTGTTCTGATGCAAATAGGAACAGTGGAAATATTGCACATTCACTTGATTAATAAATTTTTAAGGATACCTGGTCTTTTTTCAGTGAAAGGGAATTGGATAGAGGGAGAACATGCGCACGTTCGTCATAGACAGACTTCGGACGGTTCGGCCTAATGGGGAAAGAAAGCGGGGCAGGAATGTCTTTGTTCCTCAAATAGGCAATGACTGCAAGATGGCCACCAAGGCCACCCCCATTTTCTCCTGCAAGCCTGGCAGCTGTGAAGCTAGAACTGGCTTGGGCAGATTTCTGATCCGCTGCAGAAACCAGCCGGGGCTGGCGAGACAGAGAGGCTGAAGGCCCTGTGACATTTTAATGCACTGGGTTTTCTTCTGCTGACCCGCCACATGGGTAAATAAAGATAACCCCCGCCAAGAAACACAAACCGCTTCCCTCCCAGGGTGACACCAGGGAATTGGGGCAAAGAGAGCAAGCGGCTGCTAGCATGAGCATGAGCGGCCGTCACGCTGGACGTGAAGACAGAGGGTCAACCCGGAGCCAGCGGTGAGGGGCTCTGCCCGGAATGCAGAGAGCAGTCATCTGCCTGCGGGGCCTGCTGGGGAAAGCACTGCACCAAAGCTCTTTGTACTCGATTCACATGAGTGGTTTCCTCGGCTTTGTCTCTCATTAAACATTTAGAAAGGAATTATCCCAAGTTTTGCCTATTTAGTTGTTTTTGTTTTCTGGCTTAACATACAACACATTACTTAATAAAAATCACACCACATTAAACGCACTGTGTTGAGTGTGCTGCGGTTAGTGTGACTTTACTGGTGTTATTTCAAGTGTCTGCTCTCTGAATTCCCTTGGAATTTATGCTGTTAACTCCCACGAATACAAACAGACCTCCCAAGCCTGCAGTTACACACTCTGTATGTTTATTAGCAGGCAACTTTGCTTCCAGACTCTGTGCAGGAGGCTGTATTTTTTCCCTGGGCACTTGAGTTCCTGAGCATATTTGTTTGAAAACGTCTCTGAATATATATGGTTTAGCTGGGCAGACTAAAAATGTTGTGTAATCAGAGCAAATGTTTAAAAACACTATTTGAGGAGGGGGGAATAATGCTACTTGCAGATAAACAATGAAGCACCCCTTCTGCAGGGCGTGAGTGCTCTGGCGTTAGTATTGCTAATAAAACATAGTCCTCAGAAGGGAGTGATCCGGGAACATCAAATATGTAACCATTTGGCCTGGATACGTGTACAGGGACCAAAATCAGATCCTTTTGCTAGTATAATAAATTTTAAAAGAGCCAGTTCAAAGGCTTTTCGGGGGGGGGGGAGATAAGGCCAGAATCAAGGAGAAAAGTCTTTTGATGAAGCTTGTGGATGAGTATCTAAGGAAAAACCTTTCGTTCTGTCAAGAAGTTTGTTTCAATTTTAAAAGATTAGGGTTTATTTTAAATTTGAGTTTAGAGGGTTTGCATTTGGTATTTTTTCTTATATTCAATTGACATCTTTGTATATGGCATTCCATTTGTAATCAAGACAAATTCAGCCTGAACTGTGATAGATTTTTAGGTTGTAACAATCACTTCAGAGTTCGGAACAACCCTGGAGTTTAATTTTTGTAACTTACTTATTCTAATTTGTATTGCTTAATAACATCTTGTATTTAAAAATCCTGCATTCTGATAAAACCGTAGATCAGAAAGTATTTCTCTGCTTCAGGTTTCCGAAGCTTTCACTTCTCCCAAACACATGGGAACTGAAGAATGGTGCGAAATCACTGATGAACTAGCACCACCAGCTGGACATTTTCAGGATGACAGCCATATGTTCCTTTTCTTGCAGAGGTGGGCTCTTCAACACCACATTTACCTTTGAAAGGAGAAGGAAGGAAGGAAGGAAGGAAGGAAGGAAGGAAGCTTTTTACTTTGCCTAAGTCTCCTAAGAATATTCAGTGGAACATAGCACCTTTTTCCTGTAGTGTTGGCACATTGGTGGAAAGAAAGATCCATTCGTTATCAAGGATGATGTTTCTTTAGATTACAGAATGAATAAACTGTCCTTAGGTAAACAGAGGAATTTAGCATGAAGAGAAGCTGAATTCCAACATAGTAAACTTGCAACTTATACACACATATGGTTAATGAATGTATTTGTGTGTGCATGGCTGCAAGCACATGTGTAAATTGACATTAAAATTTCTCATTTGTTATGACAAAGGTAATAAGAATATCTCCTGAACAGGTTGATTGAAGGTAGAATGAGATAATACCTAGTGCATAGCACTATGCCCAGCACATAGTATCAATCAATAATGGGAGAGAACATTGAAACTGATATTTGTTAATTTCTTCTCAGACATACAAATGAACACTCACAGGGGTGGCAAGGACCTCAAGTGATTTTTAGGTCTGGCTCCTGTCCCAGGCAAAAGTCTCCACTTTTCTTTCATCTTGAGACAGGGAGCATTCACCATCCCTTTCATGAAGTATTCCCCTCACCAACTCCCATAACCTACAGTGTGACTCAGTCTCCCCTTCTAACCTCACATCTTTCATCAAACTTTCAATATGCAACTCCAGCTGCTGCCCAAGCAGGCCTCTTGCCTCCTGCACCTGTATATGCTTCATATCACTCATTTTGTACAGGTTTTGCCTCTCTTTGCTTATTTAAGTCACACCTTTCTTGAAGGCTTAGGTTCTACTCATTCTGTGGTTTATGTCCTGCAGTCTTCTCCAAGATCCATTTCACATCCGAAAAGTTGCAATTATTCCCCAACTACAAAACTCAAACAGATACACGTGATAAATATCACCGTACCAGGTGCAGTGTCTTGATACGTGTTTTTATGGTAGTAATCATTGCAATGGAAATAGATGCCAATACCCACAACTTTACAACAAAGCTGACCTATTAAACATTTGACACAAATTGTTGGTAAAAATGAAACTGGGTGCCTGACTTAAGTTAGTGGATAACAACCATTCACAAACTGGCAAACATGAAGGCTCAGTTCACAGGCCCCACTAAAAGAAAGATCACAGAAGCTTATTTATTATGGATATAAGATAGCAGTAACATGTCGTCCTTAGGTAGAATCATCTTTCCCCGATCATTTACCCAATGAGCCCTCAAGTAAGGACTTGCTCATGCATCTTTGTTACTACCCCAGTGTCTCTCGCTGTTGGAGAAGAGGAACCTGGAGGCAGTTGGAGAAAGCTCTGAATTGGAAGAAGATTGGGCTCAGGATATGACTGCTTTGAGCTCAAATCTTGGTTCTACTATTTACTAGCTGTATGACCCCAAATCAAAGGTTTTAACTGCTCTGATAGTCATTTTCCATTACTATAATATATTCCTAAAAATTCCTGCTCTTGAGCCAGGCTTGGTGGTTCGTGCCTGTAATCTCAGCATTCTGGGGGCTGAAGCTAGAGGATGGTGAGTTAGAGACCAGCCTGGGCAATGCTGTGACTCAGCAAGACCTTGTCTCAAAATACAAACCAAAGAAAGGACTAGGAATGGAGCAGAGTGCAAAAAGCCATGGGTTCAATCCCCAGTACTGAAAGAGAGAGAGAGAGAGAGAGAGAGAGAGAGAGAGAGAGAGGGAGAGAGAGAGAGAGAACGAACACAGGGAGAAAGGGAAGGAAAAGAGTGAGAGAGGGAAGAAATGAAAGAAGTACAGGGAAGGGAAGGGAAAAGAAAGAAAAGAATAGAAAACCCCACTCCTTCCCTGCCCAGTGCAGCCGGAGGAGCAGATGACTTAGGATGCATGCTAAGGGCCAAACGACAGTGATGGGAGAGGACACAGATATTAAAGGGCTCCTCCCACCGCATCTTTGTCTGTTTCAGAGTTTTTCCCTCATTTTTTTAATTCCAAGGCTTAAGAGACTTCATCTTAGATCAACCAGCAGAGGTCACCCAATGACAGACTGAATTCTCCCTGACCCCAGGCCTGCCATCGAAGTTGACAGTATCATTATAGTTACAGTAGCTCAGTATTTTATAGCAATGCTTTACTGTTAGTATCACTATTCTGTATTGTCAATTAAAGATCACACTGTGGCAATTTGATCAACATTCTGTTTACTGGAGTTTTCCTCACTTAAATTCTTTACAGAAAGAGATCCAGCTAAACAGCTCAGAATAGAGAAGTGGGATGCAGAACATAGAAGATGTAATGATGTAGCACTGTCAATGACATTAAAGTCTAAAATGATGCTTGGAGCAGGCAGGCAGAGACCTGGACCTCCATTCTACTAAGCAGGCAAATTCATTTCATGGGAGAGGCAAACCATGGCAAGAAGAGGACTTTAGGGTACTCTGGAAGTCTGGTGATGTTAGAAAAGGAAAAACAGCAGAGGGCAACCCTTCAAGAGCCTGACCTGGTTGCAATATATAAAGTAAGTAAGCGTCAGTGAACTTGAGACTACATAAAATGAAGCAAAGCCATGTCACAAATGCCATACGTGGTGATTTAGATTTTGCAACTAACAAGTCAGAGATGATACAGAATTTATACCCAGCTCCATTCCATGGATGACACTTTCTGTTCAGGAGTATTAAGGGCAGAGGATGTCCTGTGCACTTTGCTACTCAAGAGAATAGAGAGAGCAAACCAGTAAAATAAATGATGTGGTAACTAGCCACACCTCTAGTCCGGGTACTCGATCAAATGTATGCAAGGTGTCTCAGAAAAAAATGGAGGGAGCAAAGTTCACTGGGGTTAAAACCAGGGTTTTAAAGCACAAACAAAATAGCACTGTCGACAGGAGCAAAGGAAGGGCCAGTGAAGCATCCAGGAGCAAATGAAGAGAGAATGGTGAAGCTGACTGCCTAGTGTCTGCGCAAACTTGCTTGAAGAGTAGAGATGGAGAGTACTGGTTAGACAAGTGGTAATTCAAGTGGAATTATTGAGAGGTTTAGATTTAACATGAGGAAACCATAGATTTATGAATCAAAATCCACATTCATTTGAGTTTAATTGGATAATCGGACAATTGGAATAGCTAGAAAGATTTTCCTTTAGGTTTTCTTCTTCTTTTTTTCTAAATGTTACCCCTTTTAGTGTTTATCCATCAAGGATAACAAAGGACAGCTCTTGTCTCTCCTTTAGGTAGCTGTCCTTTGAATGTTTAAACACTTACTTCTGTGTCTTCCAGAATAAGCGTCTGGAACTCCTTTGTGTTTCTACCTGTCATGGTATCAGCTATTTACCTTTAGGTCTTGTCATTTGGCCAATGGCTTCTTTTAATCGATGTCCCAAAAAAACATCCCAAGTGTGCATCCTTAGGGAACCCAAGCCTCGTCTCGTGAGTATCTCAGAGCCACCACCAACTTTGTCACCTCTCAGCAGGATCATTTACTGGGCTCTCTGATATCCCTGCAATGACGTGAGATTGTGTAACCCATTTCCTTTATGGAAATCCAGATACACCAACTGCACGATCTATTTTCACCACATTCTTCTAAAGACATGATTACTGATTCCATTTTCAAGGATAAGTGGGAATGGGATAGAGCAAAATTGGAGGAAAATTAAAATACTCATGTGGAAAGTAATTTGCTTGGC
Source organism: Dolichotis patagonum (assembly GCA_004027295.1). NCBI lineage: Eukaryota > Metazoa > Chordata > Mammalia > Rodentia > Caviidae > Dolichotis > Dolichotis patagonum. Next base: position 58,714 of record PVJX010003585.1, on the reverse strand, counting down.
TAACACTTGTAACCAATGGTCAAGGCACTAATCATGTATAGTCCTCCAACTTCTTACCAGTTGGATTTATCTTTTTTCCTTTAAAAGAGACCACATTGCCTATAGAGGTAAAGTCTGAATAGTTAGAGACAGGATGAAGGGAACCTAGACAGTTCCTAAACCTTGAACTAAGACTTGGCCTTTCTTATAGTACAGGGGTCTCACTACCTACTAGCAACGATCTAGCACCTACTTTCCAGCTGTCAGGTGGGAAACAACACCCCAGTGAGGCCTGTCCACTGGTGCTTGTTGTGTTTGCCAGTTTCCTTTCAACAGTGTCTAGGGCATGAGCTGTGCCCTTCACTGGACATAGATAGATAAGGCACATATCCTTCTTGCATTAGAAAGGAGATGGTGTTTTACTTCAGTGTTTACATCTGGAAATTCTTGGTTGGGTTTTTCCCAGTAGGTGAGGGAGAATGAGATGGACTAACGCTTACATCAGAGAGAAGTCAAGTCCCTGACACAGTCAGTCCACTGAAAATCATTTGATTCCAGCAAAATCTGTGTATTTTACTATCAATTTAGGAGGCTAGGAAATGGTTGGGTTAAGTTCCCAGCACTTGTTTCTCCTGTCACATTGTATCCATTGTTTACTGTCTACCCATCTCCTCCTTCTCCCCATCATCCCCAGCCTCTGCTGACCACTCTTGTAGTCTTACCTTCTATGAAAGTCCATCAAAAACACAAAACAAAGCAAGGACTCCAGCAACGAACACACCAGCATCCTCTCTCTGCCTCTGCCTCTCCCTCTCCTTCTCTTACACACACTGTCATCCCAAAATGAAAACTTCCTTCTAGAAGAAAAGTGGCCATTTTCAGTCTCACACTGGCTCCCAACCCAGAGGACCAGCCCCACCTTGGAAAGACAGAGCTCTACAACCACCATGGAGCCGGGTCCCTATAGCTCCTTGAGGGACTTCTTTAAACCTAGGCCTGGTGGGTGGTTGCAAAGCAGTGATTCTCTATCAGAATCAAGAAAGTGGAGCTAGTCTTTCATCTGTGACTCATCACAGGGCACCCCCAGCCCTTTTACTAGTCCCCACACCCCGCATCGTTCTCTACTCTCCCTCAGGACTGCCTGCATTTTAGCTCAATGTAATGAAAGAAAGTTGGCCCCAAAGGTGTTTCTGAGTGTCTCTGCCCAGAACTAGAAAGAATTTTTTGGCAGAACTTCCAAGGTAGAGCAAGTTCCTAACAGGGTTTTGGCACATCACAAACAATTAGGTGACTGCACTCCCTAATCAGCCCATGGGGATGGGGAAGTCGTGTGCCTGCCAGATTTCTGGTAAAATGTTGCTTTGGTTGGAACTAAGATCTTTTCCTTCTGTGTCCCCAGGACCCTGGAAGGGAGCACCAGGATTTCTTAGTGTGAGAAAATCTGACATGTTGAGATTTATAGAGGAGCATAGGGTTGGCGACCACAGTAAGACTATAGGGTCTCCAGAGCCCGCCAGAACTGCCTGTAGGGACAGAAGGGTGCTGTGTTTGGAGGAAACTGTCCCCTTTCCATTCCCTTCTGTTTTGTCTCAAATCTGTAGAAGCTGTGAGGCCCTGTGTTTGTTCAGCTCTCTAGCCATAAAGAGAAATGAGCTTCAAGCTATTGAAAATCAAATCACAAATGGACTGGCTTCTTCTCAATTTAAGTGACAGAGATGATCCTCAAAATCCAAGGAGCCAACTTCCCAGCAGAGTGGTGTGTACCATCTGTGAGGCGCTGGGGTTTGCCTCAGCTGGCATCACCAGGAACCAGCCCTGCAGGCATCCTCAGAGAAAAGGGCACCAAGGCCCACATTGTACCCCTTCCAGGACCTGCCTGAGCCACCCAGGTCACATGTGTGGTCCAGCTCTGCTGCACTGGGCTTGGCAGCAGTGGCTTTGCCCAACAAGGCACATTTGCTCTGCACAAAGCCCAGGGACTGGGAGAGCTAGTATTTCTCCACTCCCCAGCCAAGCATGGTAGGTTACAGGCGAGCTGCCCCCTGGTGGAGCTTAGGCGCTGACAAAAATGGCCTCAGTGCTCGGGCTAATTGGGAAATGCTTCAGAAATGAGCTACAAGTCTGTACACAAAAATGGAGAACAGGGAAAAATCTATTCAGTTACAATCTCTACTTGGAAAATGTGTTTGAAAAGGGAGTTTACATGCCATGGAAGCAAATCCCAGAAGCCCAGTTTCAGCTTATTAGTGCTAAATTGGCCACAGCAAATGAGCACTGCAATTGTCAGTGACCTGAGGTTTTATAAGCACTGTGGGACTGTTTGCAGAGATTTTACACATGCCCCACAGAGCAGCTGAGGGGCAGCAATTGGACCTGCTACTCCTGCTTCCTGAGCCCAGAACAGCAAGGAATCCAACCCCTCAGGCACCCTTTATAAGGGAATCTCCCCTGGGCTGGGACCTTCCTTTAGCTCTTTTGCCTTATCATTTGGTTTCATTATAAACAGAAGAATAAGAAGTCAAAGGCACAGTCCAGAAGTTCTACTATGAGCTAAACATGGTGTCAGACACCTGTAATTCCAGCTACTTAGGCAGAGACAGTAGGATCACAAGTTCTAGATCAACCTGGGCAATTTAGCAACACCAATTCAAAATAACAAGGGCTGGAGATGTAGCTCTGCACTCCTTGGGTTCAATTCCCATTACCGGACAGGGGAGCGAACAGAAAAGAAAAAAGTTCTACCTTTTTTTTGAGATGGCAGATCCTTCATCTCAATCTGTTTAGAGTAACTTTGGAATATCCTTATCCTGGCAGAGAACTAGTGAGGTCACCTGTAATACTCAGTGACAAGAGAGTGCCCAGTTTTTCCCTGTGGGAAACATGGAAGGTGGCAAAGTGAGCAGAAAAATGCCCTCTTGCCAAAGCACAGAGCTGTGCTCAGAAACCAGATTCACACTTACTTTATATTATTATTATTTTATCTGCTTCTCTCACTAGGTCTCAACTTTCATAGGATTGACATGCTAGGACAAACGATGAAAAGAAAATATGAATCACGTTTAAATCTAATCAGTTCTGTGTAGAAAGCAAGAGGCTAGAAAGGGGAATAATGTGGGAACCTGCATTAGGAAGAGAGATGAGAGGAAGTTTTGCAGTTGAAACCTCAGAAGCTGGAGAAGAGGACTCTGGGAATCCAGAGCAAAGGATTGTTCCAGGTTAAGAGATGATGCCCACAAGGTATGGAGAGAGAGAGAGAGAGAGAGAGAGAGAGAGAGAGAGAGAGAGAGGGTGCGTTTGGGTTTTGTTTGTGAATTTCCCTTTTTGAAAACCCTTCCTTTACAGTAACAATATCCTAGCTTTTCTCCTCATGCCCTGAGTGAGTACTGGCTGTCTTGGCTAGCTCAACTTCCTTTTCCACACATACTACTGACGGTTCGCTTGCACTCTCCCTGTAAGCACTCGGCTACTTTTGCAACATCTCTGGCTAACATATCTCAGTGTTAGCAACTGTCAAGGTTGTTCTTCCAAAAGCCCCTATTTACTGAATTCAGCAAACACTGATAGAACATCTTTTATGTCAAATACAATATTAGCTACTGGGACTAATAGACCCCTTAGCCCTCTACTTAAGGAATACATTAGAGCATTAGTATGGATACTTCCCTCATCAGAGGGGTTTAATGTGATGCTGATTGAGCAGGATTCCTAGAGAAGAAAAGATTTCTACTGAGAAGAAGGGGCTACTAGGTGAAAAAGCATACACAAGACACAGAAGAGGGAGTGAGTTTTAAGGGGCCAGGGTAGCTCTTCAGATCCTCCTTTCTGGGCCCCATACCTATTGGGGAAGCATGTCAAAATCTCAGGAAGGAGCATGAAATTCCATAAATTCCATCCCTGTGCTCCAGTCTACCTTCTCTGCGACGATGTACCAGACGGCTAGAAAGGCAGCATCCACAGATAAGAAGAGTGTGAATTGAATCCAGAAGTGAAACATCAAAATATTGTGAAAATGACCTCATGATCGTTTATCAGGATAAAGCACAGATGTGCACAACGTTGAAATTGGAGTTATACATTAGGCAGCTGTCCTGCCCTTAATAGTTTCTAGCACTTCCCTAGAATGCTCTAGAGCAATGGTAAGACCTCTTGTGTGAAGGGATGTGAAAAATGGGTGAGTCCACTTCTGGGAGTTCCTAACAGGTGCTAATGAACTTGAAAAATAGCACAGTGGGGAAATAGTAACAACACTGGGATTGTATAGCTCGGGGAAGATGGAAGAGTGATTACCTATATTACAATATATGACAGGCTTTCCTATGGGAACAAGTGGTTGATCTTGGTCATATTTGTTTTCACTGGGGACATAGTAGCAGGAAAATCACTTATTTACAACCATAAAGGTTTTGATTGGACATATGAGTTGTCCAGATAGACAGTGAAGCCTCTTAAAAGAATGGCCAGTGTTTCTCTCTGCTGATTTTCCTGAAGCATGTTGAAATGGACCAGGTGACCTGCTTTCCTCTCAGAGAGTTTTGGTACCTGAATGGAAGAAGTCAAATTGCCTGTGAACAATCTGAAAGGCCATTTCAGCACAGGATGAATATTGTAGATTCTTTTGCCAGAACCATTTTTTTCTTTTTTCTTTTCTCTCTCTCTCTCTTTGGGTGGGGAGAGGAGGGTGATAAGGTCTTGCTATACAGTTCAGGCTGGCCTCGACCCACTATAAAGCTTAGGTTGGCCTCAAACTCACAGTGATCTTCCTCCCTCAGCCTCCCTAGGGCTGGGATGTACCACCATGCCCAGCTCTTGCCAGAAATATTTTTATCTAAACCCTGTTATCTCTCTACCTGTTTACATTCTTTTGTAATTCTTGACCCATTAAAGAACAGACAGACCTGCCAACCAGACTATTTAATGGTTGATGTCATTTGTTATCTCTGTTGACATTATCAACAGCTTTTATTCTTAGTACCTAAGAAAAGTTCTGTTTACCTGTGTCATAATTTCTAGCCCTTCTTGCCACAAAAAAGCAGTAGTATTGAATTCAACTGCTTTCTATGAACTTGCTCAATAAACAAAATTTGAACATTATCATGCCTCTCCGATGGATATTTGAGGTAATCTTGGAGCTGACACAGAAATGCATTACTTGTCACTAAAAATCCACCACAGGATTGAAGGTAGAATCAGTCTGTCCTGGAAATACAAGAAACTTGAAAAGCTGAAGTTCAGTTCCTGTCAGAAGCAGCCCAAACCATAAGCTGTATTTGGGCTGATGAGGAGGAGTTCTTCATATGACTGTTATTTCCTATAACCACATTCATTCTCCTGATTCATTCTCCTCCACCTCTCACAAGTCCCCAGTGGGTTGCCCTGCAACAGCTGTGTATTGAGTGAGGGTGGGCTCTTCATCTCCCTCAACGACAGGGAGGCCCTGATTGTGGTCTTGCCACATGCTCAGTGAATCTGAACCGGGACTCTTGCCTGAACCAAGGCTGTCGGAGTGCCAAGCCCTGCAGGAGACACCATATTCTGAGCACCATCCTATAGGACCCACTAAATAGACCTGCCACCTTGACTATCAATCAAGCTGCAAAGCTGTCCAGCCCTCTGTTGTTCTTTGCAGGAAAGCTGTGGTACCTCAGAAACTTCCTCATTATGAGCCTACAAGGCTATTCACTTGTATCTAATTTTCTTTTTCCAAAACTACTCTAAGCTCTCCAACTCTGACACTGAACTATGTTAACAATGGCTGTCTTGGAAAGTCCCTGTAGGATTTGTAAGAAATTAACATTATCCTCCTCTCAACAGAGAGCTAGGGGTTTGCAAAACACACCATATGCTTGTCACTTTGCCAATGAATCAAGATGTTTGCGCAGCCTTCTGAGTCTAAATAATTAATGGTAATGTCTAAAGATTACCCCAAGGTTCAGGGAGTAAGGATAGGGCCTCTACAGAGTTCAACATTACTCAATCTCTGCTCAACCCAATATTTCATGTGATAAATGGTCAGGAATCTTGACCACACCCCCCACAGATCCCATAATCACCATTGTTTCTTCCTTTTGCTTCTTCCCTTCCTCTTCTTTCTTCTACAGTTGGATTCTCTGGGTTGCTTCAAGTAAGTGTCACTGCCTCTTCCCTGCTTGCAAACACTAGTTTGACCCAGTTTCTCCAAAATCCTTAAATAAATGAGTAAATACAAGTCTGATCAAAACATATGGCAATTATTGAAATTTTTAAAAGTATTATAGTAAATGATACATTGCCATTAGCCTCATTCAAATATTTTTATTTGACAGAAATTGTCATAAATGTTATGAATCATTTTGATACTAAGTCAGCCACAAAAAAACATGAAAGAGGACTTTCAGAACTGTTTCAGAAAGTGGCCAGAGTAATGGTATTAGTGTATTCAAATTGAGGGGATATCATTTTTATGGAAAAAATGTTAAAACAAAATTTCATAACAAAAAAATAGGAGAATAATAATAGTTAACACGTTACATATTCTTATCTTAAGAAGTTGGTCAGGGTACAAGATATGAATATAAAAATTTCTCCAATCTGTATTAGCACAAACCTTCCTTTTTTTATGAACTAAGAGACACTAATAGTGTAACTGACTTGCAGTTTTTCCTTTCTCCCTACTATCCTTTCCCCTTTTACTCATCCTTATTCATTTTTTCTTTTTGAACAATTTCTTCTCAAGGGGAATATTTGAGTAGTATTGATGGCAATATGTCTTTTACTGTAATAAGTGCTTTTTAATTTTAAGTTTAAGATCATGCCTCATATATCTAATTGTTTATATAATATAGTACTTACTATCTCATTTTAGTTCATCAAAATGGAGTGTTGATAAGCCTTTACCTGAATGAACCATTGTGATATTTTATTTCTTTTTATTCTTTAGTTTTTAATTTAGCTTTAATTTATATAAAACAATCTATTTACAGCTACACCTGAAGCTGCCTTGGCAAGGACATACTTGTTAGTTAACTTCACATAAATTAGCAAGAAGTTCAGTGTTTACTGGCAAAAGCTTTAATTTATAAAAGGCTTTAATTTTATAAAAATTGGAAATAACTATTTTAAGTCCATGTGGTTTTATCACTATCATTACTTATATATGTTTCCTAGTAGCTGGTATTTTTATTTTTCTGTCTTAATTGCTTGAATCTTCAGAAATATTAACTGGAAATGATGGGAGTAAGCATGCTAGAGTAACTGATTTCACAGTCAATATTTTAAAATGAGAAAAAGAATAGCACATTGCCCAAAACAAGAGTCATCTTCTAGGAATTTAACCACCTTTGAGATATATTTTTGTGTTCATTTAGTATATTTGTGAGTTGAACCCACAACTGTAGTGAATGTCTTATATGTACATTGGTCAACTTGGATTTATAACTTTATTATATGATCATTCTGCCTATAATTACATTATACATATTGACATATAGTATTTTATATACTATCACTATAATATTTATAAAAGTAAACAAAGTGGATGCTAGGAACATAATAAAAATTGGAAAGTGATTTATTATTTTCATTTTTTCCTCAAAAATGAAAGGATATCTAGTTAAATTCTGGAAATGGTTTTCCAAAATTCATTTTTGATTTGAAACTGCTTTGCTTTGAAATTTTTGGTAATATTTTCCCTTTCCATTTTTCATAATTTAAGACCCATAGTTACAAAAATTTTAACCTTTAAATATTATAAAACTTATAAAATACTAAAAATTATATTTATTGTATTTTATGAAGTTGCATGCTTGGAAAAGAAGTGTATAATTTAACAGAATCAATAGTTAGAGACCAGCTTCTAGATCATCCTCATAAAACATTTCATATACTTGATACAAAGATTTTTAAAAATATTTTCCCGCCTCTAATAGGGCTGTAATCTGCTTGGAAAGACAAGCACACATACAAAATTCTTATGATGCAATTAAATAAATGCTTTAACTACGGTGTCATAATTAAAAAAGAATTTGATTTTCAGCATAGTAGCAGTGGTGATGGTAGCCACAGTTTTGTAGAGAAATCTGATTTTAGAGGAATGCTTTGCTGAAGTCAACCTAATATTACCATACTCAGATAGTGGAACTAAAACCAAAGGAAAAACCATAATTCTGCTTGATCACTTTTATGCCACAAAATTATGTCTACACTAATAGCATAATATTGTTTAAGGCTTCTCCTAGGACTTGCAAATGGTCTTCAACAGCCAGGATATGATTCTCTTATTTACAATCTTATCCCCTAAGTAGGAAAGTTCTACATTAGCCTTAAAGAAATGCCAGCTCATTCACATCAGGAAAGTTCATGCTCCCAGGGCTAATAAGGTCATAAATGAGTTATCTTGATCCTAACCAGTGTCTAAAGCAGATTTTCTACAAGAGCAAATTCTACATGTTAAAAATGTAAGCAACTGGGCGCCAACTCAGACTCAGTAAACCAGACCTTCTGTAATGAAGCCAGGAATATATATGGATATATGGATATTAAATTGTCCCAAATTATTTCTGTACCTGCAGAAAGGTTACAGACCTTTACTCCAGAGAGGAGTTGCTCTGAATGTTTAGGCAGCTGTTTCACATTATCTAATCTGACCCTTCTGCTAATGTCATTCTTCCAAAATTTTCTTGGAAAGGTAAATCCAAAGGATACTTGGCTTCCTTCAGAGAATGGTTTTGCCAAGGGAGTTAGTAGTCTGAAAAGGCTTTGAGAACCTTAGAGACCAATGAAAAATCTCCTTAATGCATGGCTGGGTTTGTATTTGACTTTGGTCTTTCTCTCTTTGTTCCATGTCAATGATTTAAGAGTTGTAAGAGAGAAGATGTGGCTATTGACGTCAAACAGGGAAATGTGTTTATTTAAGAAATCATAATAAAACAAACAGCTCCAAGACTATTGTCTTGTTTTCTTTGCCCTGACCCAAGGAGGGTGTGTAATTTGTGTGTAGTATACAAAAATTTCTAGCAGCTCAACTAGTTAGGATCCTGCGCCAGGAATCTACATGGTTTAAAATACAAAGGAAGTCTCACCAAGGCTGCCCTGTGCCTCACCTTTGGGAACTTTACCATCAAGAAGACAAAAATCTGTCTTTAGGCTTCTGGATTATAGGGAATGTGCTAAGAAAGAAGAGAAAATGAGAGAATCATATTCATAAGAGGCCATTGCTGTTGAGAATGTATTCTACATAGCCTGTATCACCCACCACCCCCATGCACTTCAAACCTCAATATATTAATGCATTGTCAGAGTAGCTCAGACAGACGATAGACTATTCTTATTAATCCAGTCATCTTCAGGTTTGGGAATATTCTTTGACTTTGCTTACAATAATTTTTACTTAGAAAATATGTGAATTTCATTATATATGCTTAAGAGAACTAAAGCTTGCTTGATTATCTTTTGGAAACAATTATCTTTTGGAAGCTTCAGAATGTTTGTGGAGATGGCCATGTTCCCTGTCTGCCCTCATGATCAGTCAAATAAGTGAACTCTAGAGTCCTGTTCCCTCCCAGTTCCAGGAATCACCACCAATCCCAAGAACAGGGCTTGGTAGACCTGGAGACTTTCTCAAAGTCATATCCTTTTACTGTTTCATTATAGAGAAACCTTGGTAATTCTGGAAATGTAATTACTTCTGCACCAGTATGCTATCTTTCTGTGTGAACAAGGCTTTAACTTTATTAGCAGAATCTAAAAGGTCAAATAAAGTAGAGAATACAAGAATACCTCTATTCTGTTAAGTAGCTCACTGGTTCTTTTTGAAATCTAGGACAAGATAAAAGCTTAGAAAGGTAAGGCAACAATCACAGCCTCTTTCCTGTTAAGAATGTATGTTAATTTGGGAACAACATGGCTAACAGGCAGAGGTGAGCCATGATTTTGATAGCTTCTGGAGATTAGAGAGAGAAAAACCAGAGTTCAAAGGCCACCAAGAGAAAAGGATAACATACTCATCATGTCTTGAACTGGTACCCCAAATCATCACATCATAGAAAGTCCTTCTGATAGACTCAAATTTATCTTTGGAGTATCTCAATTTTGGAAATTAGATGATATTGTTAGAACTTTCAGTTACCTGGCAAATCAAGAATATATTACCTATAAATAATAACATGATCACAGATCTCAAATTATTGACACAAGAAGTTTAAAGTATAATCCTAACATATAATTGAAATTAAACAGCCACAGAAATAAAATGATACGAATGAAAACCAGCAGATACAATAGATGATACAGAATAGAATTCCAATATTTTATCACTGAATATTTCAATCAAGAATTAAAAACTCTGGTCCAGCACACAGACCAGGGAGAACAAGGAAGGAAACTGCACTAACCCCACTACCATCCCCATGAGCCAACCAGCACATGAGAAGGGACCCCACCCCTCAACCCCCCAATCCTGTAAGAAGCCAGCTGATTCAGAGGAACCTTGCTTAATTGACAACTATTTAAAGGGTAACAATATGCAATTTAGTAACTATTATAGATTCCTACTGTCTTATTACTGTTTCATTTCTCTTTATTGTTCTGTTTTACTCACTTTAAAATAAAAAAGAATTGGAAACTCTTTAAAAAGACATTTATTTGGTAACTAATACTAATTAGATTTGTTTTAATAGCTTATTGGTCAGTCATATTTTTCCACTTTTATTGCATTATGGATCACTTTGTAAATTATGTTGTATATATTATTTATATATTTTTAATGTTAGCAGGTTGTCAACAATATGTTATGTAAATCTTTCTTGTACTCTGTGATTCTTTTTTTTAAATTTTTTTAATAATATCTTTCAAGAAGTAGAAATGTAAAATTTTGATGAAGTCCAGTGTACCAGAGTTTTCTCTCCAGGCTTATAATTTATATCTTTTATAGGAAAAATATACAAATTATAATAAGCAAATAAACCCAAGGTAAGCAGAAAACTGGGTATGGCAGGTCAAGCTCATAGTGGGAACCGATACCCCAAACTAAATACTGGTTCTTTGAAGAAATCAATAAAATTCCATTGGCCAGACTGATCAGGAAAAGAAAGCTATTATAAGAAATAAAAGAGGTAACATCACCACAATTTTTACTGACACTAAGAGATACGAGGACACAAGATAATTATAAAACCTGGGTAAAATGGGCCAACTTTTTGATGGACAAAATTTTCCAAAGATCACTTATGAATAACAATAATCTGATAACACTAAATGTATTAAAGGAATTAAATTTACAAGAAACTACCTTCCCACAAATTAAACTCCAGACTTAGATGGTTTCACTGGTAAAGCCCATCAAATATTAAGAAAGAAATCATACCAATTCTACATAAACTTTTCTAGGAAATTAAGGTGGAAAGAACAATTCCTAACTAATTTTATGAAGCCAATATTATCCTGAAGCCAAAATTAGCAAAACATAAAAAAGAAATTAATGGATAAAAATCCCTTATGAACACAGATGTAAAAATTCTTAATCAGATGCTACCAAAACAAATACAACAATATTTTTAAAAGAATGGTACAACATGAAAATTTGATTTATTCCAAAGATTTTGCAAAATTGATTCAATACCTTATGAATATTTAACTGTTCCAGCACTATTTATTCTTTCTCCATTTAATTGCCTTTAAGACTTTATTAACAATTGATTTCTTACATAGATGTGGGAGATTTTGTAATCTTTATTCAGTTTCATTGATTAATTTATCTTAATGTCAACACTATTTTTATTACTACAAATCTGTAATAAGTCTTGAATATAGACTATATTGTTCTCGCAACATTTTTTCAAAGTTAATCTATGATTGCTATTCAAATCATTCAATCATATTACTAGGCTAATAAAGAAAAATCTCTGTGACCACTTCAATATATGAGTAATAAGTATATATTTGATAAAATTCTGCATTCCTATCTCATTTTTTTTAAATCAGAAAACTAAGAATAGAAAAGCTTCTTCAACTTGATAGAGGGAATCTACAAAAAACCTATAGCTAACATCATAATTAATAGGAAAAGATAGAATGCTTTCCCTTTATAGTAAGGAATAAATGAAGAATGCCTACCTCTTTTTTTTTTAACATTGTACAGGAAGTTTTACATAGAGTAGTTAGCAAGAAAATAAAATATACTGTATCAGATCGAAAAAAAAGTCAGTATTCACAGGAAACATTATCTAAGTATGTAGAAGTTCATATGGAATCTCAAAAAAACAGTTGCTAAATCTAATACAATAAAAATTTAATTGTATTTCTTTCTAATAGCAATGAACAAGCCAAAATTGAAATGTAAATATGAATCCTGTGTATAATTGCATCCAAAAATACAAAATATTTAGGGATAAATCTCAGAAAAGGTGTGTACCTGTATATTGAGAACCACAAAATATTGTTGAAAGTAGCTGAAGAATATCTCAGTAAGTGAAAAATCACACAGTATTCATAAATTGGAAAATTCATTATTAGTATGATGTTATTCTCTAAAAATTTATCTATAGGTTAAAAATTATGCTTATCAAAATCTTAGCAGGCTATTCTATTGTAGGAAAGCAAATTCTAAAATTCATATGGAAAAAAAGGATCAGAAGAGACAATACGACTTGCAGAAAAAGTATGACTTTGAAATAAAATTGAAGGATTTAAGATACTCTGAATTCAAGATTTATTATATGGCAACAGTAATCAAAACACTGAGTAGTTGACATGAAGATAGACAAAAAATGAAATTGAACAGGGTCCAAAATAACTCCCCTATATAGATAGTTGATTTTTGATAACTTGTTAGAGAGCCTAAAATTAATAAGAATAACATACGATGTTTCAGTAAAGAAGTGTCAGTAAAGAAGTGAAAGAAAAGAAGATCTTATACACTACCGACTGGAATTCAGAAAGGTAGAGCTACTTTAGAAAACAATTCTATTATCTAACCACTCTTTCTAGGTATTACTGTAGAAGGAAAAATGCAGATGATTACATAAAGTTTTGTAGGTTAAGGTTTACAGCACTTTATTTTCAACAGGCAAAAACAAAAACAACCCAGAGCTTCATCACCAAATGAAACATAAATCTTTATTAACAACAAATTGTAAGTTATTTATACAATGAAGTGCCACTCATAAATAAAAGGAATAAGCTGTTGGAACATGCTACAGCATATGACAACTGGTGAATCTTGAACAAATTATACTGAGTGAAAGAATTCAGATAAAAAGACATATCTATAATTTCACTTGTATAGAAATTCTAGAACATGTAAAATTAATGACAGTGAGCAGATCACTGCTTGCATGGGGAAGACAGAGAAATTCAAGATGTAGGAATTATTTTTAAAAATGGTAATGGTAATGGTAATGAATATGATCAGTATCTTGCCAGGATGAAGATTTCATGGATATGTAAATATGTTAAAATACAAATTGTGCATTTTAAACACATTCAATTTATCTCAATTTATACCTCAATAAAGCTATTTTTAAATGACTAGTATATCAATTTCATCTTCTGAATAAACTTATACCTGGATCCCTCTCTTTGGCTGTGCCAGCTCACTGATTTATGTTGTTCTATTGCTCACTGTCCTCCTAAGATTTGTCCTTCACTCTCATCCTGGTAGTTATCACTGGCATTCCTTTTTGTGTTCCATTTGTCTTGGATTTTGTGCTTTCTTCTCTCATGTTACACCTACAATACAAAGAAGCACATTATCCAATAGTTTTCTCAGAAAAGGAGCATTGGTAAAAACTTCAGAGGTCTTCTAAAAGGAAAAGGAAAAGATTACTTATCCAACACTAATAGCCCATAAACTGACCTCTTTCAGAAAGAATTGACTTCCTTTAAGGTTCAGTTTAAATACAATGTCCCTTATGTTTCAGAAAGTCAATTCTAATTATCAGTAATTTTTACACCTCAGTTCTTGCAATCATACTAGGTAAAGAATTGATGACTTAGGAACCATGAATGCCAATGACACATAGATTACCACAACTTGCATCTTCGTGTAGCTGTAACATTGAGGCTTGGTTCCTGGCCACTGATCACTCAGGGATAGTGGCTGATGCTACCTCCGATCGAAAATAATGCCTTGCCAAGAAAGGGCTAGATATAAATGTCTGACAAGTACTCTTCCCACCGTGTTCTGGCCTCTGACTACAGAGAACTTATTGATGCTTCCTTAGTCATGCAGTGTAAACGCTCTGAAGATGAACATCTGAGAACTTCATCCAGAGTCTGACATCTCACTCTGTCAGACTGTGCCCCTCTCTAGAGTAAGACAGGCAATGGGAGAACTTCCTGCCTGCTACTGATATTTTTACCCTGAATTTTCCTGGTGAACACTGCTCTGGCATCCTGGTGTGTATATTATTGAGATATTTGTTACTGTTTACAAAATACCTTCAATATAGAAAAGTATTCTTCTGCTCTTTCCCATCCATCCATCCTAAGACTATCTAGGTATAATTCAAATATATGAAAGCCTTTATTCTTCTGCCCCTACTCCAACCCATCCATCCTAGCACTATATAACTATAGTTTGGCTGGGTATAAAATTCTGTGTTAGAAGTAATTTTAACTGTATAATAAATAAAGTCATTCATCCATGTGTACTCAATTCTAGTATCATTGTTCAATAGTCTAATTCCACTTTGATTTCAATATTTTATATGTAGCTTGTGTTTATTTATTTTTCAGAAACAGGATATTATCTCTGACTTGGTATTCTGAAATTTCATAGTTTATATGTTGGTAATGGATAACTTTTTAATTTATTAAAAGTAAAGAATGTTAGTTGATAAGCCCTTTCTACCTGAAAACACACATATTATAATTCTGAAAATTTTCCCTTGAGTTACTTTTTGATGATGTCCTCTTTATTTTATTGTATTCAAATATTAAATCTCTTGGCCTAATTCTAACTTTTTCCTCCTCTATCCTTAATTTCTTTGTTTTCTCTTTCAACTTCCTATAAGAGTTAATTTTGTCTTTAAATCTTTCTTGTGAATTTTTCATGTTGTTATCATGATTTTAATTTATGATCTCCTTTTTGGTCATTGAATGTTTATTATAGTCTACAGTTCATTTTTCATAAACTACACTCTTAGTTCTGGGTATATTAATGAGTTACTTCTACCTGTCATTACTCTCTCCCTTTTATCCTTCCCACTGCATCATTGTCTCCATTCTCCTTGATTGTTTTGACTTGTTTCTCATGCTAAAATTTATTCACAAATATCTGCTAATCCTTAGCAGAACAGTCATGTTTAAGAGTGATGCCCTTAAGGCCTAATTAGAAACTTCACATGGAAAGCTGGAACAAGTTAACTGGCTTATCATGTAGAAAAGGTTGTGTTTTTTTTTTTTTTTTGAAGGTAGTAGAAATACAACAGAACAAGACAGAACAAAGCCAATTGAGACACTGTAGTGAAATTGGTACAGAACTTCACAGCAGGTTACCAGGATAACAGTAACAGGTACCATATTATATCTTATTATCTTCACAATAGTTCTCTAGCCAATTAGGTATAGCAAAATCAAACCAGACAGAACATTATAAAACCAATTGAAAGAGCATATTGAATAGGGTTAAGTAAGTAATCATAAGGAAACAAAACAGTGAAAACATTTGCTTTCAAACAGAAGATAAAGGAGATCCCCCATATTTGCTATGTTGCATACAGTCATCCTGCCAAGAGATGCTCAGACCTCTGTCCCCAGGTGCTAACGGGGGGGTTAGGATGTTTGATTCCAAGCCGGCGCACAGGTAGGCTCACAGTAGACACTACTGGGTCTCCTCCTGGCTCACGCTGGAGGAAGGTGCTTACCAAGAGGGCAGGCAAGTTGCTTCTTCGTGCAGCTGCCTGGATTCCACCATGGCCGTGGCTGGATCTTGGGGGACACTGACTGGTTCTCCTCCTGGCTCACGCTGGAGGAAGGTGCTTACCAAGAGAGCAAGCTAATTGCTTTTTTGTGCAGCCACCCGAAAAGGTTGCATTTTTAAAAAATTTCTTCTAAAAAATTATGCATATTGGCCAGGGATTTGGCTCAGCCAAACAAGTGAGGTCATAAGTTTGCTCCCAGTACCCCCCCAAAAAATTATGCACATAATTTTACATTCAAACATAGAGGTACATAGATTCAAAACTACTTAGGGAAGTAAAATACTCCTGGTTATTGTTATACCTTGAAACTACCTAGTGAACAAATAATTTTCTAGCTTCATTTGCATACTTTGGAATGAAAGGGAATACACTATTGGCTGAGTCAGTTCATTATCTTTGTTATCAAAAAGATACTCCAGGACTTTCAGCCCACTGGTGCTGGCCTGAGGAGAGTTTGAGACCAGTGCTCCCAGTGGTTGAGTTTCTGCCCAGCTCCCTAGGACACTGCACTGGGCTCTGGAGGTTTCCTGGGCCTCAGTGCACCATGCCCAGTGGCCTTCTTTCAGTCTGGGAGGCCAGGCCACGCAGGGGGACTTTCAGCCCAATGGTACTGGCCTGGCGAGAGTTCAAGACTAGCGCTCCCAGTGGTTGAGCTCCTGCTCAGCTCCCTAGGACACTGGACTGGGCTCTGGAGGTTTTGTGGGCTTCAGTACACCACACCCAGCTTTCATCTTTCAATTCAGGGAGACAAGAACCTGAGAGGGAGCCAGGACCAGGCAAGGTGAGACCCAGTGTTCAGGTGTTGGCCCGGGGAGACTTTGAGACCAGTGCTCCCAGCACTTGAGTTTCCACCCAACTCTCTGAAACACTGGACTGGGCTCGGGATGTCCTGCAGGCCTGACTGGGCCAAGCTCAGCAACCGTCATTCAGTCCCAGGAGCTGAGGGCACAGAAGGTGATACCCAACACACCCAGGTGAAGCTTTGGAACACCACTTGAAGCAAGGAAATATAGGAAAATGACAAAATGAAAGACCAAAAGGCAATCTCAAACCTCCAGCCCATCCCAAGAAAGCCTAGGAGCCATGTACATAGAAGAAAATAGAAGCCATACCCCTGAAATGACTGAAATGATATCAACTGAAATAAAGAAGCAACTCAGGGAAGCTATAGAGAAACTCAAATCAGAAATAATTTCCCAAGTAAAAGAAGAAATGATAAAAGTAGTGAAAGAACTAGTGAACACATCTAATGAAGACACAATTAAAAAATTAGAGGAACAAAGCAAAAGGATATTATCTCTGAATGATCACTATAAGAAACAAACAGAATGCATGAAGCAGATTCAAACAGATATACAGGAAATAAAAAATTCTATTGAAAGTTGCCAAAACCATCTTAATGAAAGTGAAGATAGAATTTCAGACCTCAAAGATAAGATTGCAGCTACTGAACAAGAAAGGAAAGATCTTTTAATGATAACAAGGAATCAGGAAATAACAATTCAACAGCTCCAAAGTGATGCAAATAAAAACAACATAAGATTAATAAGGATAAATGAAAAATAAGGGGACAGCCTAAATGATATCAAGAGGCTATTTACAGAAGTAATAGCTGAAAATTTCCCAAACATGAGAATGGAAACTGACATATGGATTAGTGAAGCATACAGAACTCCAAATAACCATAACCAAAATAAAACTACACGCAGACATATAATAATCACCATCCCAGAAATCCAACATAAGAACAGAATACTAAAAGCTGTCAGAAAGAAAAGACAGATCACCTACAAAGGAAAACCTATCAGAATCACAGCAGACTTCTCAACACAAACAATAAAGTCAAGAAGAGCATGAAGTGAAGTATTTCAGATCCTAAAGAAAAACCACTTCCAAACCAGACTGATGTACCCTGCAAAACTGTCCTTCAAAACGGATGGAGAAATAAGATACTTCCATGACAAAGAACAGCTGAATAATTTCAAGATCACCAAACCAACCCTACAAAGAATACTGAAAGACATTCTAGATACACATAGGAAAAAACCACTAAGCAAGGCAGACAATTAAACAGAATGGAAAGA
The DNA here is from genome assembly GCA_004027295.1 of Dolichotis patagonum. Lineage (NCBI taxonomy): Eukaryota > Metazoa > Chordata > Mammalia > Rodentia > Caviidae > Dolichotis > Dolichotis patagonum. Next base: position 40,755 of record PVJX010003585.1, on the reverse strand, counting down.
AAGATACAACAGAAAGATAACATGTCAACAATAAACCAATATATAACAGTTATAACCATTAATGTAAACGGCCTCAATTCACCAATCAAAAGAAACAGACTGGCAGAATGGACCAAGAAACAACATCCAACCATATGCTGTCTATAAGAAACTTATCTAACCCAAAAGGAAACTCATAGACTGAAAGAAAAAGGATGGAAAACAATACTTCATGCAACAGGAAACCAAAAAAAGTGGAGGTAGCTATTCCATTTGCAGACAATGTGGACTTCAAACCAAGAATGATCCGAAGAGATAAAGAAGGTCACTACATACTAGTTAGGGGAAAACTTCAAGAGGAAAAGATAACAATCTTAAATATATATGCACCAAATTCCAGAGCACCCAGCTATACAAAGCAAATACTAACAGAAATGAAAAATCAAATAAGCAATAACACAGTTATAACAGGAGATTTTAACACACCATTGACACAAAGGGACAGATCAACTAGACAGAAAATCAGCAAAGACATAACAGAACTGAATCACACCTGTGAACAAATGGACTTGATAGACGTATATAGAGTTTTTCATCCAACAACATCAGAATATACATTCATCTCAGCAGTACATGGGACATTCTCTAAAATAGACCATATACTAGCCCACAGAATATATTTAAGTAAATGCAAAAGAATTGAAATTCTCCCATGCATGTTATTGGATCATAGTGCCATGAAGTTAGAAATTAACAATAAAAGCAACTGCAAAAAACCTCGCAAACACATGGAAACTGAGTAATACACTCTTGAGCAATCAGTGGGTCACAGAGGAAATTAAAGAAGAAATTAAACAATATCTACAAGCAAACAAAAATACAAATACAACTTACTGGAATTTATGGGATGCAATGAAAGCAGTCTTCAGAGGAAAATTTGTTGCACTGAGTTCCCACATCAGGAAAACAGAATGAACACAAATAAACAACCTGATGCTACACCTCAAACACCTAGAAAAAGAAGAGCAAGCCAAGCCCAAAGCCAAAAGAAGGGAGGACATTAAAGAGATCAGAGCAGAAATCAATGCAATAGAGACTAAGAAAACAATACAAAGAATCAATAAATCAAAGAGTTGGTTCTTTGAAAGAATAAATAAAATTGATAAGCCCCTAGCCAACCTTATTTTAAAAAGGAAAGAAAAAACTCAAATTCATGTAATAAGGAATGAGAAAGGTGAAATCACTACAGACTCTGTGGAAATACAGAAGATCATCAACACCTATTTCCAAAACCTCTACTCTCATAGGTTCTATAACACAGAAGAAATGGACAGATTCCTAGAAACATATGAGTACCACAGCTGGGTCAGGAAGATGTAAAACTGCTGAATAACCCGATTTCTATTAATGAAATTGAAAACATAATTAAGTCCTTGCCAACAAAGAAGAGCCCAGGCCCAGACAGATTCATTGCGGTATTCTACAAGAAATACAAGGAAGATTTAATGCTGACACTCCTCAAACTCTTCAATGAAATCAAAAGGGAAGCAGTCCTTCCAAAGTTATTCCTGGAAGCAAATATTATTCTAAGCACCAAAACCTGAGAAAGACTCAACCAAAAAAGAGAACTATAGGCCAATCTTTCTAATGAACATAGATGCAAAAATTCTCAATAAAATATTGGCAAACACGATACAGCAAATCATCAAGAAGATTATACCCCAAGACCAAGTGGGATTCATCCCAGGAATGCAGGGATGGTTCAGCATACATAAATCAATAAATGTAATCCACCATATCAATAGAGCCAAAAGTAAGAACCACATGATCATCTCTATAGATGCAGAAAAAGCTTTTGATAAGGTCCAACACTCATTCATGATAAGAACCTTACAGATAATCGGAATAGATGACCTTTACCTCAATAAGATAAAGGCCATCTACAACAAACCAACAGCCAGCATCATATTAAATGGCCAAAAACTGAAAGCATTTACCTTAAAATCAGGCACAAGACAAGGATGTCCCTTATCACTGCTCCTATTCAACATAGTACTGGAAATACTATCCAGAACAATTAGACAAGAGAGAGAAATAAAAGGAGTAAAGATAGGAAAAGAGGAAGTTAAATTATCATTATTTGAAGACTACATGATACTTTACATAGAAGACCCCCAAAACTCCATTGAAAGACTCCTAGATATAATAAATAAATTCAGCAATGTAGCTGGATACAAAGTCAATACTCAAAACTCAATAGCATTCATATACACTAACAACAAAAGCACTGAGAGAGAAATAAGAGAAGCCACACCCTTCACAATAGCATCCAAAAAAATAAAATACTTAGGAATTAATCTAAGAAAAGAAGTAAAAGAGCTATACAGGGAAAATTATAATACCCTGAAAAAAGAAATTGAAGAGGACCTCAGAAAATGGAAAGACATCCCTTGTACGTGGATAGGAAGAATAAATATTGTGAAAATGGCCATTCTCCCAAAATTGTTATACAGATTTAATGCAATCTCAATCAAAATGCCACTAACATACCTCATAGATCTAGAGAAATCACTCCTAAAATTCATCTGGAACCAGAAGAGACCTAGAATAGCAAAGGCAGTTCTAAACAGCAAAGGCAAGGCAGGAGACATCACAATCCCTGACTTAAAATTATACTACAAAGCTACAGTAATAAGATCAACATGGTACTGGAATAAAAACAGATCTGAATATCAGTGGAATAGATTGGAAGATACAACCACAACGACAAACACACTCAACCACTTTATCTTTGATAAAGGGGCCAAACATGTTCTCTGGAAGATGATAGTTTCTTTAATAAATGGTGCTGGAAAAATTGGCTATCCATATGCCAAAAACTAAAACTAGACCCATGCCTATCACCATGTACTAAACTAAAATCTAAATGGATCAAAGATCTAAATATTAAAACAGAAACACTAAATCTGTTGGAGGACAAAGTAGGTAAAAATCTTCAAGACATAGGAGTAGGTAGAGAATTCATGAACAAGAATCAAACTGCACGAGAAATACTTTCCAGAATCAATAACTGGGATCACATCTTATTAAAGAGTTTCTGCACGTTGAAAGAAATCTCCAGCAGAGTGAAAATAAAATCCAAAAACTGGGAAAAAATCTTAGTGAACTGCCCCTCAGACAAAGGACTTCTGTCTAGAACTTACAAAGAATTTAAAAAAATCAGACCCTCAAAATTCAAAGACCCAATCCAAAAATGGGCATCTGAGATGAATACACAGTTCTCAGATGAAGAAACACGAATGGCAAATAAATACATGAAAAAATGTTCATCATCATTAGTCATGAGAGAAATGCAAGTTAAAAGCACACTGAGATTCCATCTCACTCTGGAAACAATGGCCAGGATAAGAAAAAAAAAAAAACTACAACAACAAATGCTGGAGACGCTGTAGGGAAAAAGGAACACTACTGCATTGTTGGTGGGAGTATAGAATGGTGCAACCACTGTGGAGGTCAGTCTGGAGATTCCTCAAAAACCTGGGATTGGAAGCCCCATTTGACCCAGCTATTCCACTTCTAGGCATATTCCCAGAAAAACTGAAAACATCATACCACAGTGATATATGTGCACCCATGTTTATAGCAGCACAATTTGTAATAACCAGATCTTGGAAACAACCTAAATGCCCATCAACTGAGGAATGGATAAAAAAGTTGTGGTATTTTTTATACAATGGAGTACTACTCAGCTATAAAGAATGATTACATTGAGATATTTATAAATAAATGGATGCAACTTGAGACCATACTTATAAGCGAAATAAACCAAACTCACATGTATAAATACTGTATAGTCTCCCTAGTGTAAGAAATGGTGAGAGTGCATAAGATTTTATAGTAATCATGATTCCCTATTACATTGCTTTGAAGCCTTTTAATGTTTTCATTCATCAGTTAGAGTGGTTTTATTCTGTTTTGTTTGATTTTATTATGTATGATGGAATGAACAGCTGTTTTGAAGAAAACAAAACATTTTGGCAGCCATTGCTGATTTAATATCATCTTGCTTTGAAGTCTTACCATGCTTTTATTCTTCTATTACCATTGGTTGTGTCATATTGTGTCTTATTGGGATTTTAATATATGTGATAATATAAACAAATTTTTTATGGAAAATGAGATATTATAGTAGCCATTGATCATTTTCTGTTATTTGGTTCAGAATACCCTGTAATTTCATTCTCTTGAATGGTTTTATACTATTTTGTTATGTTTGATATTATTGTATTTGAAGCCATGCACAACTATTACAAAGAAAGAGACATTGTAGTAGCTACTGTTAATATCTGGTTGTCTTGTTGTAAAATGCTGTGTTGCTTATGTTGTTCTGTTCTGATCTGCTTTGTTCTGTCCTCTTTTGTTTTATTCTCTTTAAATTAAAAAAAAAGATATTCCTTCAATTCAAAATGTGTCTAACTTTTTTGTCTTATTTATGCTTATTGAATATTAACAATCAGTTTCTTTTTACTTTCTTCTTGGAACATTTCTACATAACCTAAAGTTAGTCTCATATCAGTAATATAAAGTTTCTAGGCTAAACCTATGAAACCATTAAGTTTATTCCCCCAAAAATATCTAGGAGAAAAATTAGGAAATCAACTGTTCCCTGCTCTGCTTTCTATGACATTGGTGGTTGCCCATACATGTGCTCGGAAACATTACAATGCCAGCTGCACAACTCAGAAATGTAATTTGATTTAGATTGAAAGAGTTAAGACCCACTGGCAGTGGATGTCAGGGTAAAAACTAGACTTGGTTATGCTGGAGGTCAGATAAGCACCTTTGACTGTATTTGAGGAACTCTGAGAGATTTTCAGTTCTCCAGACTGGTCAGTACTCTTTCAGTTCTTTGCTGTCATCAGGAAGCTCTCTGGCTCTTACATTTTTAAGATAACTTCATATATTGGTTTATTCCTCATCTACACAACACTGCCAGCTGTCAAACCTATCATTTCATAACCACCCCATACAAAATCTAGACTAGAGACTTATGCAACAGAGAGGCCAAAGAGTTTGTTAAGTCATCATAGGCAACAAAATCCATTTGTTTCTCTTAAATATAGCTGACTATATGCAGGTATGTTACTTTTAACAAAGGTGGAAAATCTACAACATTCAGAGAACCATTCTTTACCCCACCATCATGTTTCCTTGAAAGCTAGCCCTTCTATGATTCATTCTCAGAACAGAATCAAGACTAGTATGTCACATGTTTTCCCCTTAACTTTAACATCACAACAGTGGACAAACTTCCAGTCTCTAATCTGGCTCTACCCCAGCACCTGGCTCTCTTGTCTTGAGTGAAAATTGGCCAAGAACAAACTCAACAGGAGGGAATGTGCTGGGAAGATGGGAGCCAGGGTCAGAACAAGTCCTCCCTTCTAAGGGGCAGGCTCCACAGCTGTTCCAGGCTGGAGAACCCTGAAGCGCCAGCCAGGACGCTGGCTCTGCCACGTCTCCTTCTCCACCCTCCTGGCAAGAAATCTTTTTGTTGTTATTCTCCCTCACTCCTTTCTGATTTCAGGCCCAGCGTTTGCTTGTCTTGCAGCCAAAGATAAACTCCCAGGCATTCAGAAGGCGACATTTCAGAGACATCTGTATAGAGCACTGACTGAGGAAAAGGAACAATTTGTCTTAGAAATTGCTTTCCGTTTGCTTTCTCCTTAATTCATTTTGAGTAGGTTACACAGTGTACACAAATTCATGGAGTCTCAATCAAGAAGCATCATCGAATGTGTCAACTTTCACTTATTTAAACCCTAAACCCCATTCACACCATCCCAAGTCTGTCTGTTTTCATTAGTGACCCTAAATTTACTGTCTCTCCAAGAATCACCCTTAAGTCCAGAAAATTCTATTAGAGTTATTTCCCTCCATGTCATTCACTGGTAGCAAGATGATGTTTATTTGAAAAGAAAAAAGTCAAGTTTGAGGGTATGTACACTGTGAATACAAACCCTGTATCTATTTCTGGTGCTTGTGTTCAAATCAAGAAATTACACTCCTTGGGCACTTTCTGGTATATTAGAAAATTAGAAGAATGAGGGAATTTGTCTCTTTAAAACACTGGGACCAAAAATAAAATGCTAAAGGACACTGTTGTGTTTAGAATTGTGTTCATTTGGGGGAATCCACAAGAGGCAGTAGAAAGTAGGAGTGTTCATTGCTGCCTTCTGGAGAGGTCAATCCATCTGGCAACATGGTAATATACTCCGTCTCAGTAAGGGGTTGTGCCTGTTCAGTAGCTTTTAAAATGCGAAACACACTCTCTTTACTGAATAACACATAGACCAATATAATCCCCAAAAGTACCTAGGGAAACAGGCAGCAGGAACAGTGAACATGAGATACATGCTAAAATACAAAATATGCTGTAAGGCCAGAAGCCACCGTTGGCTTCCAAGCCAGAGAAAGTTAAACCACACTTGCAAGATAAAGAAAAGCATGATTTGTTATCATCTAAGATTGATCTGATCTTTACTCCACTGAAAGTGAACGTAAACTACAGACAGCCTCTGCTGCTCATGCATCCAGCAAGCCAATTAGAAAACCAGGGACAGGGCAACATTAGAAGGTACTCCATAGCTTTATGACTGCTCCCCAGTCTCCGGGAAGGTGGGGACATAATAGATGGTAAGTGAGCCTCATTTCCTTCTCAGCACAGGAGGTGAGGCCCATGAAGTCAAGGACCAAAAGCACATGGGGATTAGAGAATGGACATTTTTCTTTCTCTTTTTAAAACTTTTAGTGAACAGCTGGGTCCTGAGAAAATGAGCAGATGATTTCAGATTTACAAAGCTGCATCCTGATCCCCTAGCCAGAGCCTTTGAGAAGAGAAGGCAGACGGCTGACAGAGATGGTAGATGTGGGCATTGGAACGGCAAACACTATCTCTAGCTACATATGGATCATTGAACTGGATGCTAAAAAGGGTTTCCACAGTGCCAGAAAACTGCCCCTCTCCCAGTGTGGAAAAACCAGGAAGAATCAGCATTTGATGAAGACTTCTGTTGAAAAACTAATTCTTAAATTTCAAATTTACTTTATAATTTCTGCTGCCTATACTTCTGATTTAGACTTCTATAATCTTCTAGAATTTTTCTTCAGATATTATTTTTTGTTTAGTTAGGCATCATCAGCCTTCACTGATAAGTAATTCATTTCCACTATAGCATGATCTCTGGCTTATTCTCTCATTATTCCTTTACTAGGGAAATGAAAACAAGGTGGAGGAAGACTGAAGTCAGAAGATGTGAAAAATATCTCACACTGAGATAGCAACATCACATTAATGTTATAACTCCAGTACTTGCAAAGGATGAAGATAGATGGTTTAAGTATTATTATTCAGAGATACTTGCCAAACCTCTCTGAAGGAGGATTACATTGTCTCACCTGCTGGTACACTTGGCAATATGGCTTGATTTGTAAAATGAAATATAAGTGGAAACAAAGTGTAATGCATCACTTCCAGATGGCAGCTTTATGGCCAGTGCAAGTCCCACTGTGTTCTCTTTCCCCCCATTAGGATAGCACTTCCAGCAGAGGATGCTCCTTCACACTGGATCCCCGGAATAAAGATGTGCAGCAGAGCTGGAGAGGACCTGCAATTGATAGATACTGTGATGAGAACCAAATTATTGTTATTATAAGCCAGTAAGATCTGAGGATCATCTGTTAGAGGAGAATAATGTGATCTCTACTAATTAACACAAAGTAGTTCTAGAGGATCTACATCCACCTTGTTTGTGAAATATAGTAAGTGCACATGAATTTAAAAGATTGATAACTACTACAGCAAACTATCAACAGACATTCTTAGGAAAACCATAAACATGATGCTCTTTCTATACCTTGACTGGAAATTCTATTGAATCTTACAAGTTACCTTTATCTATAGGACTTGGATGACAAGGACAGCAATTTTTTTTGTACCAGGGATCAAACTCATGACCTCATGCTTGCCAGGTAGGCTCTTGTGCCACTGAGCTAAATCCTCAGCAATTTTAAATGTATCTCTAGGACCTACGGCAGATTTCACTAAACACAACTGACCTTGTAGACTCTTTCTTACTTGGTTTCCTTCATCCCACACTCAAATTTCTTCTGTCAGGTTAGGATTTAGCCAGTGACTTTATGCTCCTATCTCCAGTATGGGTGGTCTACAGCATCTAGCCTTAGCATAGAGCAGCCTTCATGCGTCTTTGGAGCTCTGTTTACGTATCCTTCTCATGTTTCTCATTTGTGACCATCATAGTGAAGCAATTCCTTTCCAAAGTCTCTGACCCATTAATGTGAAAGGAGATTTGCAGACTGTGGGGGAAGAGAACAAGAAACTAAGACCCCCCTGTGAGTTGGTACCATGTGTGGCTGACTAAGGGAGAGCCAGATGCCAGCCCTCTCCTGTGAGTTGGTGCCATTTTTGGACTGCAGGGGAGGAGAACAATAAGTCAACAAGAATCTAAGACCCCTGTGAGTTGGTGGCATGTGCAGCTGACTAGGGGAGAGCCAGACGCCAGCCCCTTCCATTGCACAGGCAGGGAGACAAGAAGAGCCAACTCTCCCCACCCTCACACACAAGCGATTGGCTGATCTGGAGAAACACAGGCAGTGATGATAGCTAATGAGATAAAATACAACCTAATGCTTGCAGTGTTTAATGTTTCACTGGCTTTGCAGGCCTAAAGCCAGTAGTCTGATCGTCCATTCAGAGGATAATAATATGCAATGTAGCATATGGGGGAATCGCTTCTGAAGGTGGTGGCCATTATCTTGGTTTGAAATCTTGCATCATTCTCATTGTTTTTTTTTTGGTTGGGTTTTATTGTTTTATCTTGCTTGATTTTGTTGTATTTGATGGCAAGGGCAGCTATTCCAAAAATAACAAGATACGGTAGCCATTTTGGATTTACTGTTATCTTGTTTTGAAGTCCTATATTGCACTCATTGTTTTGTTTTTATTGGTTCTATTCTGTTTCTGTTTTGATTGATTTTACTATATCCGAAGGTATGGGCAGCTATTTTGAAGACAACAAGAGGTATTATGGTAACCATTATTGATCTCCTATTACCTTGTTTTAAAACTCTATATCAGTTACATTGTCTTGTTTTGATTGGCTCTATTCTGTTTTATTTTGCTTGGTTTTATTGTCTCTAAAATAAAATTTTAAAAAATATTAAAGGTGCCTATCATGGATAAAGGAAAAATGTTTCCTTCCTACAGAGGGGAATACCCTGACTAGACCAAAAGTTAGACCATGTCATTCTAATAATATCTGAAACTAAATCCTCTTACCCCTGTCTTCAGATGGCACAAATCCCTTGACAGGGCTCTAGTCTGTTCTTTGGAAGGAACACCCTGTCCATTGCCCACCATGGCTTCTGTCTGTGCCATAGGGACTTCTCTTGGTTTTTTCCTCTCATTGGCCACATTTGAGGAAAGCCTCATGAAAACTAAATATTTGAAACCACCTATTTCTAGAAAGACAAAAGCCCCAGAGTGAGTCAAAGATTGTGGATAAGTCAAAAGGTTTTCTTGTCTTGTTTTGTTAAACTAGTGGCTTTATTGACAATGCAATATATAGTGAGTAGGTTTTTGAACTGTTTGTCTTTAATCAGCTTCAGATGCAAAAATTACACCTAATTTTTTTCTTCTAGTATGTACTTCTTTAATCTGCCTTATTTCTCTGTTTGGTCAACTTAATAGTGGTCACCCAGAGACTATGGGATTACTTTAAGGGGCTGGTCTTAAAATAATTTTTGCCTTATGCCACTGCATTCAATGGCATTGTTGCTCAAAGGCTTCTTAAATGTCATCTGTCTGGAGTCTCGAAACAGTAGATTTTAAAATTTTTCAAGGATCCAAATTTGGGGGATTTCTCAATTTCTTTTCCTTTTTACTGCAATCTGTCCAATGTTTTCCTGAGTTCTTCTCTTACATTTTCTTGATTCTACCTGCCTTTCTCTCTCTCTCTATGCTACTTCTCTTGAAGGAATCAATTTCTGGAATCACCAGGTTATAACCCAGAAAACAGAAGACACTGAAAACTGTTGAGAAGAAAGAAGTTAACACAGAGAAACAGAGAAGGCACAGCTATTGGACTGTCAGAAGAGCACAGATCAGGAAGGCTACTTTTAAGACTTCCAGAAATATAGAATCAAGTGTCTCAACTTTGACAGCACATGATTCATTCTCAGAAAAACCAGCACTAAAGTTAGTAGTCACTAATCATAAACTCAGCTACCTACAGCCCAGAAGTGAATTATTATGAATATGTTTTAAACTAAGTTACCAGCAAAATCCTCTATCAACTGCCTGCTCAAGCTTACAAGTGAAAATAGCTTCTATTTTCCTTCTACCTTCCAAACAACCAGGAAGTCCCCTTTTTGAAATTAATCTAACCAAGATCCTCTGGCAACAAAGTCTGGGAAATGCAGTTTCTAGGTTTTAACAATTATAGTTCAGAGAAGACCACTTAGAAGGGGATGATAGTACTAAAAATGAAACATTATATCCTGCACACTAAAGTTCACAGAAGTTATTAAAATCACAAAGATTTTAACCATGTTCATTTTCTAATTTCTTCTTAGCTTTCTCTGAGTATCATGTTTAGTATCTCCACTACACAGGTGGGCACAACACAGATAATTTGAGGACAACAGCATGAGTATTCAGCATGACATTCGCATGAGACTTCAGAATATAAAAGTTTGTGACCCTGAGCAATGTGCTTTAGGTAGATCTGCGCATTGATCAATATAATTGTTGAGTGAGAAAATTACATGATGGGGCATGAGCAGAACAAGGGCTACTCTGGAGTTTGCTGCTAGATTGCACCTTAAAGAGAGTGATAGACCTTCTTTAGATCTTATGTCTTCCCTCATTTGGAATAAAGAGATTAAGCGAGACATGGTTTCTAGCCTTTCTTGTATCAGTGGAGCCATTCTTCACGTGAAGTCTTATAAGGAATTCCAGTAAAGGGAAAAGCTTCTCATTTGCTGTGGGATGAGGTTCTAGTGGCCAGCACCCCCTATGAAAGCTCCAGAAAAATCCCTTTGGATCTATAAGGTTTGAAAACTTCAGAATGAGACTATCTATGCAATATCCCCTCTGCTTCTAATGTCTGTGACTTTTACCATTTTCCAAGCTTTGGATCTGTTAAAGGTAATGATAAATTCTCATGTTTACAAAAAATTGGCAAGCTCTAAGACTAACTACTGTTTACAAGCACATCTAATCCAAATAAAAGTAGGGAGGACAGGAGAGAGGGATTGTTAAAGCAGGTTCAACATTTTGAAAGCATTCAATTTGGGACACAAAAATGAGGTTCTAAATTACTTTAAACATTTGATATGTCATTATTCAGAAGAAATGCTGATTGCTGGAACAATATGACAGAAGAATGCCCATAAGCACTGTAAAAGAAAAATGACCCCATGATGCCTATGGGACAGCAATTAGTCTTAAGCAAAACCTGCTGATGTTGTCATATGGAAACATAAAACCAACATTATTTCCAAAAAGGCAAAGAATTCCATTAAATTCACCAGACCTTCCTTTAAGTAGAAGACCAGCCATGGTTAGGGTCCATTTGGAGTAATTGAAAAGACAGGTAATATAAGAAAACAGAACAAAAATGCATGATTGCTAGAACCTTCCTGACAATTGCCTTATTATACATTTTCCAATCAAGCTGTCATGTTTTTCTTTTTCATTGTATAACAACCTTACTATTTTATCCACTACAAAGGCCAGATCATAAAATTTGCCACAGAGAATTCAGTAACATCAGGAAGCAACATCAGGAAGCCCAAGGATGTCTATGATTTTGCTGTGACCCAAGGACTGTAAGTTTCTATAGGCTATGACATGTGCCCAGAAGTTTTGGAAAGTGGGATACCAATATATTTGACCTCAGTCTTTTCATTTCTTTCTCGGCTCTTCATGTGATCATAGATCTGCAAAGAATCAGAGTCATGTGGCTCTTTTGTTCAATCAATATTACAATTGTGCCTCTAGATTCTTATAATTCTTTAAAAAAAACTTAAATCCCACAACTTGTTTGATTCCATCTCTGACCACTGAAGCCATGTGGCTTCTCCTCTTGCATTATTGTCTGTGTGTTCATTAAGTATTCATAAGAGTTGTTAGTGTTAACTTTCTCTACATGTATCCTCTTCCTTTAGCAGAATAAAATGGAAAACTCACAGACTTCAATATCATAAAGATTGGGATTTGAACCTACACTTTGTCCTTTAGAAATTGATGACTTTAATGTCATTGTGAACTTCAGTTTTCTTGTATCTAAAAGGGGGATAATGATTCTATATCCTCCCAGTCCAGTAGCAAAATGTTTAACATAAAGTTTAGACATAGTAACTGCTCAATAAACACCACTCATATCTCATTCGTTCTTTCTTGGACAAATTTCATACTTTTGTATTCTGGGTACTTTCTACCCTATAGGCAATTATTAGTTCTTGTTCATAATGAATGTGATAACAGCATAGCTGAAGAAAACTTCTGGCAATAGAAGATCAACACAATATTTTTTATCTTCCTCCTCCTCCTCTGAGACCTTCACAATGGAACCATGCATTCAAAAGATTTCCAACTGAGCAAACATAGATGTTGCTAATATCACTTATTTTTCAAACCTGTTTCTCTCTATATGAAAGATTGGTAACTTGATTTTTATCAGTGAATATAGTAATGATAGATCTTCCAAAACTGAGTGTTATAAAACTACTTTTCTTCTTAACTACAATGTTACCCCAATTTTCTAAGTCCAGCTCTTTTTCTGGTAAAATATTATGTTAGTGAAATATGAGGTTTTTAAAAAGTGTGACTAAATAACACTTGACCAAATAGGAGGATAACTCAGGATTTTCATCTTTTCAAGCTAGTTTTCCCCCTCAAGAAAAAGCTATCATTCCTGCTATAGTTTGGATCTTCAATACCCACCGAAGACCCATGTGTTGAAGGTTTGATTTCCAACCCATGGCACTATTGGGAGGTGAAAGAACTTTTAAGAGGTACAGACTAATGGGAGGAAGTTAAGTAACTGGGAATTTGTGCTCTTAAAATTTTGGGACCCAAGCCCTTGCATGGTAAGCAATTTTCTTCACCAAGAGCTCCTGATGAGATATGGGTACAGACTCAAAAGCAACAAAGCCAACTTTCTATTAACTGAAACCTCCAAAACTAGAAGCTAAAATAAACTTTTCCTCCTTCTAAGTTTATTGTCTCAGGTATTTTGCCCCAGAGATGGAAATCTGACAAACACAATATCCCCATACCTTATGGAAGCTTACAGACGTCTCTCAACAAAGTGGTTAATTATAAATTTGGAAAAAGCAGTGCTTTCTCTATGCTTTGAACATAGTCCCTACAAATTCAGGTGTTGTCAATGTTTTATTAAGAGGTGTAGCTTTAAGAAGTAATTAGGATATGAAAACTTCTGTAAGTTAATGATACAAAATATATATATATATATATATATACACACACACATATATATATATCTTCATATGGCACTGATTAAATATAGCAGTGTCTTCATATAGCAGTACTAAAACATAGTTGTATCTATATACATATATGCATAGATATCTACAGCTACATAGATCTGTAGATAGATAGAGATATCTTCATATAGCAGTGGCTAGTTCACACTGGTTTGCCCTTCTACCTTCTGTCACGTAAGAATACAGCAAGAATTTCCTCACCAGACCAAACACCAGCAGTTTGATCTCATACTTCCAGGCTCAGCTCTCTCAAAGAACTGTGAGAAATACATTTCTATTCTGTATAAATTACTCAGTCTTGGGGATTTTATTGCAGCAGCACAACAGACTTAAGTCAGGCTTCCTCTGGTCAGATTCCTGAATAAGCAACCACAGAAGACATTGGAGGACAGGACTACCTGTTTTCTCTGACCTCTCAGACTCAGTCTACTCTTAACTATGTGACTCCAAGTACTCCTCATTAGGGTACATTTTACAGAGGAATTGGTATTTGGTTGTTTCAGAAAGGCCTTAGCACACAGCATTAGTTAGTATTCATTGGAACACAAGTCGAGAACATTTCTTCTAGTCCAAGTCTTTGAGAGGTCACTAAGACATAAACAATGACAGAGAATCCAAATTTTTCAAGCCTTCAGCATTCTTCCTTTTCTCCCCGTGGTTAAATAAGAACCTCATTAGAATCCACTTCTTTTTGTTACTTTTCCATTGTATTATTTGCAGAGACTGTGGGTGCACATATGTATACACTACAAAAACAAAAGAACAACCCCGTGAGAAATGTTGGCTCTCATCTCTAAAAGAACAATAATTTGTGTCATTCCAAAGAACTAGACACTGGCAATGACATGGGACTGGCATTTAATGGCAACATGATTACACTGGGGAGTTCCTAGTGTCAATCAGGAGCTGATGACCAGGGCTGGGTTATGGTAAGTCATTCATATGCTGTCCATTTCTTTGTTGCCTATTGTACCAGTAACTGTGCTAGGTGCTAAAGATACAAAGGTGAGGAAGACATAGCACCTGCCTTCAAACTGCTTGCATTCTAGCATAAGAAACAGGACTGCAACAAATCAATTTAGTGCAGTGGTAGAAAAGTTTTAAGGAAAGCTCATTTCTACCTAGGACAATAGCAAATTAGAGATTGTTTTCAAGAGATAATGTTTTGAGTAACTCCTAATAGTCACACACTGGCTTTGATTCCTTTCCCAAAAGCAAAATATCCCAAATTTCAATTATTCAAATTAACCAGAGCAGCAGCACAGATAACAGAAAATGGTGACTAAGAAAAAAACAAATTCTCTGCTTTAGCATGCATCCTATGACTATCTGTCCGACACTCCCCAGTAGCAGCCTGCCTTCCTAATTGTGTTTTCTCAAAGCAAATGCTAGTGCTGGTTTACATCCCTTGAGCACACACCAGCTGGGTAGTAAGAGGAAGCCAGTTCAGCATTAAAAATTGACCACAGATAATTTAGAGGGCAGACAAGCCACAGGCAGATAACAGAGTGGAATATATCATTATTTATAACCAGTGAGGACTTGTCCCAGCCCGCCTTGCAGCCTCGTCTCCCATCTTTGCTGAGGTTGTGGTCCTGTTACGTCTTATTAGACCCTTTTTATGAATTTATCAGTGGGAGCACAAACAAGGTCATGTGGAATTTAGAGAGCATTAATGCAATCTATGTAAATTTGATGGCCCAGAATGCAGTTGTTAGATCATTTTCAAGTGAATAAAACCTGAAATTTGCTTTCACTTTGCAAATCATCCTCTCCCTAGCAAATGCACCCTGTAAATGTACTCCAAAGCACATAAAATGATAGGTCTTTAAACTATGTTTCATGGAATAACCGAATCAAATTAAACAGCTATTTACTTCTGCCATAGAAGCTCTGACAAATAAAATGGAAGATGTTGCCATTTTCATTGACTAAAACAAATCCTTACTGGGGAGAAAAAGATGAGAAAGAAACTAAAATGTCACTTGCTGACACCGTCATTCCGTGCCACTCAGTAAATAAACATAACATCTATTAGTTGTCATGGAAACGTTCTGACTGATTCTGAGCCTCAAAGCTTAACAATAAAGAAACCCTGATATTTGAGCCTGTTCACAAGCAACTCTTTTGGCATTTCTCATGAGCTTACCAGCACAAGAGCTAACATTTTCCCTGTTTTCTTTCTTAGACATGATTGCATTTGCTTTGGAAAAAGAGACATGTATCTTAGAAACCTATCAAAAAACATTTGAATACAGCTACCTTGGCAATCTCTGCTGTCCCTGCACCTCCCCCACCTCTCTTTTAACCTTTGCCTGAGAAGAATTTAAATGGCATATTTAGTGGCTGCATATTGTGTTTCCTGTACCCAATGCTGCATAAAAGGCATTGATTTAAATCATTTACAGTAACCATGTGGGGGAGGTGAGCCCAGTTTTCTGCACCAAATGTTCCCAGATCCACACTAAGCAGCCACAAACATAGGCAACAAATAAGTGTGCTGAAATTGTCTCTTTTGGTAAAGACTTACTACACACGTCCAGCGTTCAACAAGAAAGCAGCTCAGATGTGTGAACATAAAGGATTCTTAAGCTTCCATCTCCCAGGTAACGAGCCACAGAAATGTTGGGCCCAAAAGTCAGAGAATGTTCCTATTGTAATATTTTTAAAATCACAGAATTTATAACACCTCACAAAGCAGGAATAGAGCAAGTTTAAAGGTTACAGCTGAGTACCACTAAAGCACTAGAGACACCACTGTTAATAATAATCAGCTGAAAAGCAAGCCTGGACTCACACTTCAGAGCTGTGCTAAAATATTCAGCATTTCTAAAGCTCAGGAGACTTTGACAAGCTAGGCATAAATCAGGGGGGATTTAAATTCCTGATTTTCTGGCCTTTTTCCACACATTCTTAACACCACATTGTCCCATAACCAGAGCTGAAGGCGAGAGTGGGTTCCAGCCATATCAAAAAATCAAATTGGAATTGCTTTACTCCAAGTCTTAAAACAATTGTTTCTGAAAGACATTTATAGGTTTTTTTTAAAGTTTTCTAAAGTGAGGCCAAGAAGAGATTACATTTATCCCAGTGCTTTACCAGGTCTCATCTTTGGATGTAAACATCTTAAATTTCTCTAGATCTTATTAATTCATGTCTTCATACTCAGAATAGCTTAGATAGCCAGAAGTAAGAAAGCAATTGAAGAGCGGAAACTAAATGGGCTATAAATAAATAAGCTTTGATTAATAGCTTCTTAAAATGAGCTGAGGGATCATTTGCGTGAGAAACTCAGAATCATCTAAGATGCCAAGGCTCCAGTTTTCCACCCCAAGTGAGCCATACTGAATCACAACTTCCAGGGAAGAAGATTATCATTGGCACGTGTAACCAGGTAATTCTTTCCATCAGAGGGGTTTAGAAAAGCATACATTAAACCTTAATCTCTAAAAGTGGAGCCAAAGAATCTGCATTTATCCATAGTATCAACCACAGGCATGGGCCCATAAAGTATTTGCTATATTGACTTGAATGTATTATCTATTATATTTGTTTCTCCAGAGAAAAATCATTAGTTTTATTTTTGAGAAATTATTTTTCAAATATATTTTCTCCTCTCATCGTAACATCTCTTCCTTCCAGAGAGCCAGTTGGAAGAGATAATGCATTTTGCCCCAGATTTTTACAGAATGGTCCTCTCTTCAACCAGGGATGCCACAACAAAAGTACAGGGTTGGGCCTCACAAGGCCTCCATGACCTTGCCTAAGTCTTCCACCTCTCTAAACATCAGTTTTCTTCGTAATTGGAGTTGTCCCTACTCAATTTACACAATCATGTGGTAAACTTTCTAGATTCCATATGCACTGGTTAGTAAAGAAGTGAAAAAACAAAAAACCTATACTATGTTCTTGGCCAATTCACATTCTTTTTCAGCAGTTGAGGAAGGTAGAACTTCAAGGCTTCTAATTTCATGTAATTTATTTTATGTTGCAATTTTTCCCTATCATTCAAAATTCCTTGTTTTTTAACATATGGCAGAATTTGACCATGAATACCTGAGCACCAGGCTTCCCTCCTTCCCCTGTGTCAGCCCACTGGAGGTTCTGGAAGGCACTGTGGCACCAGTAGGGTAAGCAGGGGAGGTATCAAGGGCATGAGGAGTGCTGAGGGGCTGACTTTTCCAATTCCTCCTCTTGAATACATTAGCCTAAATGTATTTATACAGTGCCCAGCCTTTTGCTCACTTTTCAGATACCATAGAAAGGAGGAATGAATGGCTTAGCAGGTCATTTTGCTCTACATACGGTACATTGCAGTTCCAACTCCATAAAGAATAGAAACCATAGGAGAAGTGGCAACCTGGCAGGAAGCCTGCTGCACTAGAATGGAGAAGAGTAAAACAGTGGGCACAAGCAGAACATGTGTGAAGTTGACAATGAGGTCAACTCAGGCAGGATCAACCCATCACCCTCCTGGCTCCTTGTTCCTGAGTAACTCCTTAGCAGTCACCACCAGGGCCAGCTTTGGCTGCTTCCACCATGCAGGCCTCAAGAGATTTCCCAAGACTCCTCTCAGCCTGCCAATCTGCAGGGACACTCCCACTATTTTCCAAGAACATTTTTCATAAGAAACCAAGGGAAAACAAAATCAATTTTTTTTTCAATTGGAAACATGGAAGCACAAGAGATCCAAAAGTCCAGATCTTCTCAAGTAAGTTTAATTCATTTCCAAACTAAGTCTGGTTTCCCTGTCACCTATCCTGGTGGAACCTTCCCCTCATCCTCTCCTGTCTGAATTTGTTGTCAGGCAAACATACTCTACCTCTTAGCCAGAAGTCAAAGTGAGTTCTCCCCCCTTCTATGCCTAGTTGGAATCTAATACTTTTCTGAATATTCTACCAAGTGCTTTCTTGGGGAGATGTTGGTGGCAGCAGGCTTTGGATACAGGACGTTGGTGTTCACACTTCCAGTTGTCACTGACAGGCTGCATGATCTTCCACAAGATTCTTGTCTCAATGTCCTCTTGTCGAAATGAGATAACCATGCTAACCCCGTGAACTGCTGACAAGATAAAAAGACATGAAACCCCCCAGGAAAGACTTACTCCTAAAAGACAGGGTACAAATCTCTCTGCTCATCACCCTGACCCCAACTATTCTTCTGGCTCCTTACATGTATTTGGACTCTAATTCTTTCCCTTTTGGGTGCCCCGCCTCAATCCTGTTACTTTAAGATGAAGAAACAGTTCGGAGTGAATGAAAGAAAACAGCAAAGTCAAAGTACCTGGATTGGAGGCACAAAGTCAAAATGAGATGAAATGAGGACCTAGACTAGAGATGGCAGAGAAAATGCAGAATAAATATGGAAAATGTGATGAAATCACAATCTGAAGTTTTAGGTCCCTGACTAGATTTTGTATGATAAGACATAGAGAAAGGAGGCTCAGTCACAGTAGGAAAGGAAAAATTCAGCATTTGATACCAAGAAACTTGGACTTGAGATTTTTATTCTGTCCTTTACTGGCTTTGTAGTTCTCAGAAGTTATTTTTCCTGTGTCTCATTTTTTTTTCCCTTGTTAAAACCAGGCTGGAAATGCCTACAAATTAAATAAGAAAATGTATAAAATGCCAAAAAAAAAATGACAGGATGAAAATTATTCAACCTGATAGTCACTTCAATACTTATTTTGACCTTGAAGTTACCTTTCCTTTTGTGCCTCAGTTTCTTCATTTATAAAGAGTAGACAAAACTGAACTGTACACACCTTTATGGCTATCACTCATTTTTTATCTATCAGGAGTAAAGAGTTTGGTCTGAACATGTCAGAGTTAGGTATGCATTTGCGCAGCAGGTTTCTGGTCAGTTTGGAGATGTGAATGAGAACTTCTAGAGACACAAATTTCAAGTGGTCATGCCAGCTCTATAGGTACTATTGGGAATGCTAGGGGACATTTTGGTTGTCAAAATGATAGAGATGATGTACTGTTACACAGAAGGGAGATTACTGTCCACAGCACTGTATTGTGTAATTCCCAGTATCTATGAAAGAAAATTTTGAATGTTCTCATCACCAAGAAATGATAAATGATGATGGATAGCTTAAATATCCTGAGTTGATTGTGTATGTAAATGTACTGAAAAATCACATTGTATCCCATAAAGATGGACAATTATTATCTGTCAATTAAAAATAAACAAAAGCTTGGTGTGGTGTTATATGTCTGTAATCCCAGCACTCAGGAAAGTGAATCAGGAGGGTCACAAGTTCGAAGACAACCTGGACTAGATAGTGAGTTTGTGCCCATAGCAAGATGACATTGTCACAAATAAATAAATAATTAGATTAGAAGGCACTATTGATATTAGAAGATAGGATTCAGGGATATATTATGTGTACAACAGCTACAGGACAAATACTGTAATGAATTGTACAATGTGTGTCCCCCCACCACATATTCAAGTAGAACACTGGTTCTCAAAGTGGAGGTCCCAGAGATTCTTTCCACTAGAGGTCCCTGAGATTCTTTCAAGAAAAAATCAACATCAGAAAGCCATTTCACAGTAGTACCATAACTTGCATTTTTCATTGAGTTGACCTTTGCAATGATAAGACAAAAAGAACGGATGGATTAAAATGCTGATGCATTAGCACAAATCAGAGTAGCAACAGGAGCAATGCCATACTAGTCATCATTGAACTCTTCACTACTACGCATTTGCACTTACACAAACAACAGAACACTCCAATTTCACTTGATATGCTTGATGAAACAATAAAATTACTATTTAATCTTGACCCTTGAGGACATACATCTTAACATTCTGCTTAACAAAGTGATGCATATCATAATATAATGTTGTTTTAACTGCAAGCTGAAGAAGCCTCTTTTTTCATGGAATACCATTTTTACTTAAAAATAAATCAACTATCAGACAAACTATGATTATTTAAGTGTACATCTTACAGAGCATCTTGTCAAAAGCTTTTCATTTTCAAGAAAACAATCATACTTATTACTGATGATAAAATTCAAGAACTCAAGCAAAAAGACTAGAATTATGAAAAATTTGCACCTATCATCAAGAATTTGACAGTTTTCCCAATAGTAACAGATCTTTCCTGATAAAATCAATAACAATGTAAATAGGATATAGTGATATATCGATAGTATATAAAACAATGTGTCAACATTTGGAAGAGCTGTGTAACTCAATGAGCCGATATTTTTTAAATAACAATGATCTTACAAAGTCATGCATGGTAAAAGATATAACATAAATCAACAGATTTTAACATAATGTAGCCCAAAATGTTCATTCATATGATTTCAGAATCAACATTGCAAGTAACATTTAAGAAATTATCACTTGTCTTGTGTCTTATCAAATAATACCCATAATTACCTGAAAAATGTATTATACATTATTACCTTTTCCTTATTTCTCTATGTAAAATTGGATTTTAAAAGTTCTGGCAAAATAACATATTGCAACAAATTAAATACAAAAGCAAATGTGATAATCCTGTTGTTTTCAATTATAACAGGTATTACATTTGCCAAAAGATGTAAAAATAACACTAATCTTCCCATTAAATTATGTTTTGTTTTAGGCAATGTAGTTAGTTTGGATAAAATTTTTATTTTAAGTTGTAACAGAATTATTTTTAAATGCATAATAAATATTCTTAAAATTTTTGAGTTTTAATTTTTACTATGGTACATACTAATAAACATAACTCACATATACAAATGCTCTTAGAGGGCTACAATACTTTTTAGCAAGAGTGTAAATGGGTACTGAAATTAAAATGTTGGAGAAATTTTTCCTGATATAGGAACTTAAAATCTAACTATATTTTATGTAGGGACACATAATACTTTTATATGTCCTTGTGTACACCAGCTCCAAGGAATTGAACTGGCATATATGGTAGATTGGTACCATATAGATGGCATATATGGTAGTCAATGGTAGATTGAATGTTCCTTGCTCTAAAATTTGGTTAAGAACTGTTCACTGCATCATTTAGTTACATCACCACTGGCAACACTATTCGTAACATTAAAGTTGCTGCTATAGTCCTACCTCTGTAGTTGTCCCAGCCTTGTGATTTTTTTTGATAAGGTGCCAGCATCTGGCACTTTTATTGTAGTTGTGCCCAAGGATTTGCACAGTGAAATATACATTGTATTATTTTATTTCATTTTATACTACAATTAAAGCATTTTATTTTAATTATGTATATGCATAATTTTATTATTTATAAATTTCATGATAAAAAGGCATTATAACATGCAGTCTGCCCAAAAAATGTACATGCCCTTCAGCATTTCACCATACTCATCAATGTCTAGAAGCTGATGCTCACCAATTTGAGCACCTCTTGTAATTTTAGAGGCCAAAGGTAACTTGTATTAATCTCATGATGTCTCAATAAATTTAGTATTAAAATATGTATGCAAGTTTTCTTTTCCTGATGTATTTTTTGGTGGACTCTATTACTAAAGAGGCATTCAGTCTGCTCTAGGAGAGGCAGAGGCTGAGACAGGAGATCTGAGAGTTTCCTCCAGAGAGGTGCTCTCTGCAGCCACTGGGAGGAATCAGCATGTGAGGTGGCTGGCTTGCAAAGCCCTGCAAGTGGTCAAAGAATGTAGACGCATAAACTTGTAAAAATCTGTCCAACGTCCTCCCCACTTACTCTCTAGTCACAAATTGCTGTTTCCTCGAATCTTTGGACTTTCGTTTGCCCACCAACTCTGGCTCATCTGCTTTTTCTGCCTGGACTTGTCTTATCTGCTTTCTTGAACCAATGGACCCCTTAGTCCATCTCTAAAACACATGTTAGTAACTATACTGTCTTGGATAACTGACCCATGTCCACTCTTAGTTCTGATACTTGTTTCTAGCAGGGAAACAAGTTTTCAGTTCCAGAAAACCATCTAAGATCTGAGCACAGGAAGAACAGAAATCAAAAAGAGCAAGGGTAAAAAGAGGAATGTGAGAAATAACTGTGTTTGATGAGGTAAGAGATTAAGATCTTGCTTCCTTTGGATTCTCCCAGTGTTTGCTAGTCTTTGTTCCCTCCCTCTTAATTTTGGAAATCATTTATCTTCACATTTTTTATAAAATGGCTAAACACTGCACTCTCTTTGCCCATGATTAAAATCTAGCTGTTTATTTATAGAGCCATTTGTTGCTGAAACCTCTTCTTAAAAAAAATAATTACTTCTTCTGATGGTTCTCTTCTATCTGCTAACAGATGTCATTTTGGGATGAGGCCATTCAAACTTGCTTAAATCGGAGCGATAATTCAAGTAAAATGAGGTCAATGTAAATGACTACCCACAACGAGGGAAAACCCGTTAAATTAAATCTGGAGTAAGTAGCAACATATCATGTAGTGAGAGTTACATGTGTCAAATGAAGGAGTGTTATGAGGATTAATGAGTCCGTTATTAAAAAACACTTTGGGATTCTTGGATGAATGGCGTTGTTGAAAGTGGGGGCAGGGTTGGCACTTACAGATTGCAGTTATATCAAGCCTTTCTAACAGACTCTGGGGAAATATAGAGAAAGAAATGGAAGAACTTAAAACATATCTTCTTTATTGATTGTTGTATCTTATACCACACTTAGCAATTTGAATACTCAATACAGTAAAATGGTGTGGCAGATACCGATATCTGCTCTAAAGTTCTGCAAAGAGTATTACAAGCTCATCCAAGAATTTAAGCGTGGTGTTATATCCTGTGCCAGAAACATTGGGCACTAGCAAGAACCAGTTCAGAACAAACATATTCTTATTCCCCTCAATGGCTTCATAGCTAGATGTTAACCTCGAAGAATGTCAGGATATTCTCTGTTGAATGAACGTCACATCTAGCCAAAGAAAAAACATGACTCCAGACTGTTTCTCTACCCATGCATGATACTGTCATGGGTAGTAGAAAATGCAGTCAGTTGCCTAGATACTTCTAAATGCCCATGGGTTTTGAATAGTATTCCAAATGACTGAATTTTCCTTTTACTTTTTTACTTGAAAGTTTGCATATTGTAATGTGCACACCTAAGATCATCTCGCCCTTTGAGGATACCATAATCTCACTCCTAACAGTTTCTACAGTCCTTTCTGACTTTCTAAGGTTGAGTCTTCATGGCTCCTTCCAGCAATGTTTCCCTGTTGGAGCTAGACCCTCTCCAAAGTTCCCTCCAACAGCATAGCCATTCCATCTTCCCCAATCTGCTGTGGAGCCCAGAGCCTTACCTGGCTTACTCCAAAGCCTGCCAACACAAGGCTCCACAGAGCAACACATTTTACTGAATATTTGAGGTAGTAAATGGCATTTGTCTCCCAGAAATAAAAACAATCTAAAATATAGTAACAGATACTGTTCTCAAGAGTATCCCAAACCCTCCAAAACAAAGGACTTCTTGTTGACCACTTCTCTCTTTGTGATGCACCCTCCTGCCACGCTATTTAGCTCTGTCATTCCTCTGCTCTCTCCTCTGCCTTCTTTCTCTAATTTTTCCAGCTTCTAATTTTTCATTCATTCTCTATGCAGTACTACGGTATGCAGCCATTTGTAATCTCCCTCCAGTCCTTGATGCAGTGTACCAAGGTATTTTCCTAACTAAAAACTATTTGCTTGAGAAAGGCATAATGATAGTTCTTTCTCCAAAGACTAGTTCTGTTGTCTCCCATGGGGAAGTGTAAGCTACAATGAAGTGCATCCCAGGTACTAGCTTTGCTAAGGAATCATATTAGCTACCCTCTCCACTATTTCTTAGTGTCATACAATGCAATTTCAGCAGATCGAGTTTTAAAGACCTACTTGGTTTTTATTAATGATTTATGAAAGGGGCAGCATCTGGAATGAACAGGAGGTCTTCTGGGTTTGGCCAATTGTTTGTATAAGGTAGCTTGAGCAGGAACAAAAAAATAGCACAGTGTGAAAGGTGGATTCATTAACATAAGATGACTTCAAGTTACTCCCCTTGCATGGGTGAAGGCAAAGGAAGATTACCTATCCAGCTCAGATAAGGTTGCTACAAATCTCTAGTTCTTTAGAAAATTGGCTTTCTGGGGATTTAGCTGTCATCTCCCTAATTTCTCAGAAGTCAGATCCTACAAGTAAATAGGCTGGGTTTTGTTTTTGGTGGTGTGAAATTTCAGGATGAATAACTGCATTTCAAGGTGGTCTATTGCATCCAAAGCCTAATGCCAGAGTTCAGTCCAAATCAATGGCTGCTCATACACTTAATTTCATACTAATAAGGATCTTTACTATATCACCCATGGATGGCCCAGCAGAAACAACACTATGTGAACCTTTCCTCAATATGAGCATATTTAGGATTTTTAATGCTTCCAGGATAACAGTTATGTCATGACAGGACATGACAGATTCTAATACAAATAACCACTGTGCCTACTATGAATGGAAGGAAGAGATAGATCCCTGGAGTAAAGATGTCAAAGTGTCATTTGGATTTTTTTGAGTCAAAACTTGTTACAACTAAATTGAATTTATTATTTTGAATAGGTAACATACAAATAAGACATAAAATTTAAAAGGCCAAAATGATAGAGGGTGAAATGTCACCTTTCTTCCCTCTTTTGTTTCATAATTTCCCAGACCCTCTTCCCAGAGGTAACTACCATTAGTCGCCTTTTCTAGAACTTCCCTGAGATTTTCTATGCTTTAATGAACACAGATATTTTATTTTCCTTGAGAGCTTGTGCCTATTCTATAAATCCTATTGTATTTTGGTTTCTTCTCATTTAACAATGTATCCTGAGATCATCCCTTATCAATAAATACAGATGCTCCTCATTACATTTTTTTGGCTCCATAATTTTACATTGTATATATAGTCCATAATTAATTCAACCATTGAAAGATACCTACACTATTTTCAGTATCTTATTACAAAAATCTTGTAACGAATGTTCTTATGAATACAATATTTTACAATGTGCCATATATATATATATATATATATATATATATATAACAAATACTTTTACATAAAACCTTTAGGTTAAATTGTATGTAAATTGTATGTGTAATTGATTTTATAAGATATTGTTTCATTATCTTCCATATTTACCCTCCCAGTCATATATTGAAGAGACAAGAATTCTTCCATGATTTTTTTGGGGGGGTACTGGGGATTGAACACATGACCTTGGGCTTGCCAGGCAGGTGCTTAGGCCACTGAGCTAAATCCCTGGCCTTCCATACTTTTAGAAAGAGAAAAGACTGAACAGCATAAAAGAGGGCAGCAGAATTCTGGTAAGGAGAACTGACTCACTTAAAATGTAAGCACTTCAAGAGAGTGACTTACCCCCTGGAACAATGCCTAGGATGTATAAATATGTAGATATTTATGCCAGAAATGTATAAATATGTAGATATTTGTTGATAAGAAAATAGCATAGTAACAGTTCTGAACTAAGAATTAAACCTAGATTGACCGGGGGAGAGAGAGTAGTGCCAATAGCCTAGGGCAGTGGAGGTAAACCTAGGCATGAGTGCCACAGTCGGCAGTTTGTTATCACTGAAAACTAAAAGGTTCGCCATCACTGGCCTATGGTATTATGTATGACAAGGGATAAGTGGCAAAAGAAAAGTTGAAAATGCAAATTGCTTTTCTTCTGTCATTTCCTAAAAAACATTTGTGCCCTAGCTGTGCTTATTGTCATAATAAATAGAGAAAATGTGTTGAAATGTATCTTGGATATGATAGTCTTCCACTGGAAAATATTGATTACATCATCCAAGAAAGAACATTAACTTCTGCTATTTTTCCAAGCACTGGACATTAGTTTTGCCACTAAATGGTAACCATTAAATGGAAATGTTCTAAATACAAATTAATAGTCTTGGCTGTCCTTAAGATCAGGCTAGTTGCTGGAGCTGCCTCACTGTCAAGAGTCATTCCTGATCACCACATTGGGATAAATGATCAGATAGCCCTTCCAGCATCCAGTACATTTGAACATCCAGTACATTTGAAGCCAAAATGGAATATATGAGTTTAATTGTTGCTTAGTGATCCATGGAAATCAAGTAATTATTAGGAGGTAGGTAAACTGATGATTTAAAAAGTATATAATAATTATACATACAAAAATATGAGTGAATATATACATGTATGTGTATGCACACTTATACACACATATGTATGCACACAGACATACGTCATTAAATGCTACTTCCCATCAGACACTATCCCTGTATTATTCCTAGACTTCAGAATTCTAGATTTAGGCATTATTTGTCCCCACTTTGCAGACAAAGAAACTGAAGTCTAGGGTGTCTCTGCCGCGATTACTGTTAATAAAGTGATGAAGTGAGCCTTCTAATCCTCATATATAAGATGCTCAACACATTTTTCAACTCTTCTGTGAGCTCAGATTGCAAGGAGGAACTAATGCCATGGTTCATTCACCGTTCGTGCCGTTATCACATTTTTCTTTCTTCGCGCTGTCTCACTAAGTCAGTGCGATGGCAGTGTTTATGACATGCAATTAAATCTCAGCCTCATATGCAAGCCAACTCTTCTAAATAATGTGTGGTTCCACAAAGAATGGACTAGGCTTCAGATCTAGTAACAGCACATTTGTAGTGCATGACTTCCCAGAACACATCTGATCACCCTGGGTATTGGGTATATTTCAACATTTAGACTCTACATTTATCACAGTGGTTTTGTTGCCTGTAACACTTTTTTTTTTGTACCTGGCTCATTAGAGAGACTGCTAGACATTTTAAACCCAAATTGAGTTTAAATACATTTCCTTGACGCATCTGTTTTTTAAATGTTGCCCATGAAGCTGACATTAAAAGCAATGCCATTAAGAGGGCATAAGTTAAGCTCATTTAGTTGACCAAATTGTATAACACAATGAATTAATATGGTAATATGCCTTTGGAGACCAGCAGCAGATAATAGAGGTGAACAGAGGAGCTTCAGCCTGGTTTTGGAAAAAGCAAAAGCAATTCATCATTATGCTATAACAATATAGGAGAACATTTCTCATTTCCCACTCGCCTGTCCCCAATTCTGAAAACCTTTGGTTGTACTTTTTGAACACTAACTTTGACCAATAAGACTGTGTTCACAGATTGCTGCATTTTTGTTGCCCCAAGAGCACTCTTGTTTTTGTGGTTTGCAGCAAAGGTAACTAAATAGGGATTTCAGTAGTAAGTCAGTAGGACATAAACCTGCCCCTCTCACCCTGCAGAACAACTAGCAAAACTCTCTTCACATAAACAGAAAGCAAGGGAGGGAACAGACAGGAGCTGGTAGAATAGCAATACCATAAAAGATTCTAGCTGTCTTTCCTTGGAGTCAAGCATTAGAAATTATGTGCTAGATAAGTTACTCGTCACTTCCAAGGCTCAGTCCTCCTTCTCTCAGTGGCTTGGGTTCTGTTTTTGTCCTACCAGAAAATAATTAATGCAAGCCTATATTGCCTAGTCAGCAAGAATGGATTTCCCAGCCATTTTAAGAAAAAAAATACTATCTAAATAATACACCAACCATAAAATTAGATATGCTTATTACAGAAAATTTTAGAAAATACACACAAGCATACAGAAGAAAATGCAAAATTATTTAAAATTTCAGCCTTCAGAAACACTATTTACAATATTAGTGTATTTATTTCTATTTTAAATTTTTCAAAAGCAGGATTTTAGTTGCTGTGATAAAACAATTTTAATAGCTGGGTGTGGTGGCACATGCCTGTAATCCCAGTACTTGGAAAGGTGAGGCAGGAATATCATTGCAAGTTCAAGACCAGCCTGGGCTACAAAGTGAGCTCAAGGCCAGCCTGAACTGCATAGCAAGACCCTGTCTCAAAAAGACACAATAAAGTAAAATAAAATAACTTTAAAATGCTTCTAAAGTTTGAACATTTAGATTTTCAATTAATATTATTAATGCTATTAACAATGAAGAAGCAAAGAGAAACAAACACTTCCACATCTGTTTGGTATTTGTTTGCTTGGTTGGTTGGTTTGGGATATTCCTGAACCAGGAGGTGTGGAGAATACTGGAGAGCTGATGTTAAACACATTGGACGTTTTTCAATCTTCATCTTTCTTCAGCTCTCAGTGATTTCTGACACTGTTGGCTACTACTCCTTCCAGAAGCCTCTTTCCTTTGCTCTGTGATAGTAAGTGTTCCTGCTTCCTGCCTGCCTCTCTCTCTGTTTTCAAAGTCCCTTCCTGGTTTTCTCCTCAGTCTAATCATCGATGTTGACATTAAGCTTCCACTCTATCACCTCCTCTCATCTATGCTCAGGGTTTCACTTACATTTCTATGTCTAAAATTCCCAGCTCTCTTTAACAAGTTCCAGCATGTAAATCCTAGACTCCTAGACTTCTGCCATGTCAGTGTTGTACATACATGTCAAATCCATGATCTTACCACAATTCTATACTTCCTAGTCCCTCATTTAGAAGAAGGATAAATATTACAATAATAGTGTGAATTACATTCTTGCTCCTACTTTTAATAGGAATGGCTCCATGTTGTGTTCTAAGCAAGATACTACCTGCCGGCCTGAGAATAGTTTTAATTAGGTAAATTACACAAAAGAAGGCTTTTCCCTTCTGATATTTAGACTACACCATTTGCTTGCAATGTGTTAATCTTACCATGTGACCTGAACTCTACCATTGTTTGACCAATGATCTTTATTTTGGCTCCTAAAATTACCCAACTTATAATGAATATTGTAAAACTAATGAAGACCAAAGCTACATAGTAAAATAGACAAAATATTCAATAAAGGATCACAGCTTGTTAAGTACACTAAAAATTAATAAATTAAAGAAAAAAAGAATTTCTAAAAATACTAAAAATCAAAACCAAGCTTTCAAAGGTCATATCAAAGATCCACCATGTCCACTAGTAGGTGTATATCCAAAAGAATCAAAGTCAGGATCTTAAAGAGATATCTGTACACACATGTTTATTGCAGTATTACTCACAATATCCAAGATATAGAAACAACACAAGTATCCATCAAGAGATGAATGGATAAAGAGTATCCATTCACAAAAAGAAGGAAACCCTATCATTTTGGACAACACAGATGAATTTCACTATATGCCAGATGAAATAAGCTTGTCAAAAATGGACAAATACTAATTAATTCCATTTATTTGAGGTGTCTGTAATAGTCAAGCTCACAAAAGCAGAGAATACAATAGTGCCTGCCAGAGGCTAGGTGCTGGAAGAATTTAGAAGTTGTTGTTTAATGGGTATAAAATTTGAGTTATGCTAGTTGAATTCATTGTACAGATCTACTATAAACCATGCTACCTATATGTTACTGTACATTTCAAAATTTGTTAATAATATGGATAGATTTCATATTAATCACTCTTATCAAACACATACAGGGACAACAACAAAATCACATGGAAACTTTGAGAAGTGTTGGTTATGTCTTATCAAACACATACAGGGACAACAACAAAATCACATGGAAACTTTGAGAAGTGTTGGTTATGTCTAATATCTTCATTGAGTGATACATGTTTTATGTATCTCCAGACTCATTAAATTATACTCATTAAGTATATTCAGTTCTCTGCATACACATTTTGCATCTGTAAAGCCATTATCAATAAAAAAGCAAGAAATTAAAGTGCACATGGCATGAACTGAGTGGTTTTAAACAGATGAAAGATATAATTTTCCTCCTCAAATTAGGATCTGCTACAGACAAAAAATAGAGGATCTTAAGAAATTATGGAAGCCATGAATGCTCAACATAGGAAAGAAATGGAATCTATAAGGCAGATTCAAACAGATATCCAGGAGAATAAAAATTCCATTGAAAGTATCTGCAGCAGATTAAGCCAATGTGAGGGCAGGATCTCAGATACAGAAGACAGGCTTGCAGGTAGCAATCATGAAAAGAAAGATTTATTAAAAACAGCGAGAGACCATGAGAAATCAATCCAGCAGCTGCGAGACGAGACAAAGAATAATAATTTTAGATTGATTGCAGTCAATGAAAAAGTAGAAGATAGCACAAATGATATAAAAAAAACTGTTCACAGACATCATGGCATAAAGCTTCCCTGGTAGTGAAAAGGAATTTGACATGCAGATAAGTGAGGCATATAGAAATCCAACTAGCCCTAATCAAAAAAGCAATCTACAGTCAGGCATATCATAATCAAGATTCCAGAAATCCAATATAATACTAGACTCTTAAAAGCTGTTAGGAGGAAAGAAACAAATTACCTATAAGGAAAGCCCAGAAGAATCAAACTGACTTCTCAGCACAAACCCTCAAGTCAAGGAGAGCTTGGAGTAAAACATTTCAGGTTCTGAAGAAAAACAATCTTCAACCCAGATTGATGTACTCCCACAAAACTATCTTTCAAAACTGATGGAGAAATAAGGTGCTTCCATAATAAAGAACATCTGAGAAAATGTATGAGCACCAAACCAGCACTCCAAAATGTTTTGAAGATAAGAACTACAACTGCATGAATCCCAATAGAAGGAATCTACCAGGCAAGGCAAATAATTAAACAGAGAAAGGAAAAAAGAGGAGGAGCCAACAAAAATAAAATAACATGACAAGGACAACTCAATACATAACAGTTACAATTATCAACATTAATGGTCTCTGTTCACCAATCAAAAGACAGACAGGCAGACTGGATCACAAAGCAAGATCTAACAATATGCTATGTACATGAAACACATTTTAAAGAAGAAACACATTTATTTCAAAAAGAAATTCATAGACTGAAAGTCAAAGAGTGAAAAAAAATTACTTCATGAGACAAGACCCAGAAAAAAACAACAGTATCTATTCTATTTGTAGACAAAGTGAAGTTCAAGCCAAAACTGATTAAGACAGATAAACAAGATCATAACATCTTTGTAATGGGAAAAATTCAAGAAGCAGAGATAGCAATCATAAATAGATAAGCAACAAATACAAGTGCACTGAACTATATAAAACATATTAACAGACATAAAAAATAAAATAAGCACTAATACAATTATATTGGAGATCTCTATACCCAACTATCACAAAAAGACAGATCAACTAGACAAAAAAATCAACAAGGAAATATTAGAACTGAACCAAACTTTTGAACAAATGAACCTAGTAGATGTCTACAGAGTGTCCCACTCCACAACATCAGAATACACATATTTCTCAGCTGCGATATTCTCCAAAACAGACTATGTACTAGCTCACAGAACATGCTTAAGTAAATGCAAAAGAACTGAAATTATTCCATGCATACTATCAGATCATAGTGTAGTGAAACTGGAAATCAATGGCAAAAGAAATGATAAAATCTTCATAAACACATGGAAATTAAATAGTAGCCTACTGAACAACCAATGGGTCACAGATGAAATTAAAGAAGAAATCAGACAATTTCTGCAATTAAATAATAATGACAATACAAAACAATGAAAGTTATGGGACACAATGGAAGCAGTCTTAAGAAGGAAATTTGTATCAGTGAATATCCATATCAAGAAAACAGAGCAAGGCAAATACCTTAATGGTGAATCTCAATCTCCCAGAAGAAAAGCAGGCTAAGCCAAAAGCTTATATAAGGGAGGAAATTATAAACATCAGAGGACAAATTAACACATTAGAGAAAACAATACAAAGATTCAGTGAATCAAAGAGTTGGTTCTTTGAAAGATAAAGAAAATTGATAAACCCTTATCCAAACTTATCAAAAAAGATAAAAAATATTCAAATTCATGAAATTAGAAATGAAAGGGTGAAATCACAATAAACCCTGCAGAAATCCAGATCACCTCCTCTGAAAACTTGTATTCTAATAAGATGAAAAATACAGAAGAAATGGACAGAATCCTAGATACATGCGAATTATCAAAGCTAAATCAAGAAGATATAAAAATCCTAAATAAACCAATATTAATCAATGAAATTGAAGACATAATTAAAAACCTACCAACAAAGAAAAGCCCAGGCCCTGATGGATTCACTGCTGAATTCTACAAGAAATTTAGAGAAGACCTAACACCACTGTTTCTCAAACTCTCTAATGAAATTGAAAGGGAAGCGGTACTCCCAAATTCATTCCTGGAAGCATTACCCTGATATCAAAACCAGAGAAGGACACCAACTAAGAAAAATAACTACAAGCCAGTCTCCCTAATGAACACAAGAGTTCTCAATAAAATACTGGCAAACAGACTGCAGCAGATTATCAAGAAGATTATGCACAATGACCAAGTGGGATTCATCTCAGATATGCAGGGATGGTTCAACATACATAAACCAATAAATGTAATACACCATATCAACAGAGCCAAGGACAAAAATCATAAGATCATTTCAATAGATGCAGAAAAATCATTTGACAAAACCCATCACTCATTCATGATAAAAACCTTATAGAAGATTGGAATACATGGTCTTTAATCTTAATCTGATAAAAGCTGTTTATGACAAACCAATAGCCAACATCATACTAAATGGACAAAAACTCAAAAGCACTCAACTGGAAATCAGGAACAACACAAGGATGTCCACCATCTCCACTCTTATTCAACATAGTCCTGGAAACTTAAACTTAACAGAACAATTAGACAAGATAAAAAAATAAAAAGGATAATGATAGGAAAGGAAGAAGTTAAATTATCATTATTTGCAGATAACATGATACTCTACATAGAAGATGCCAAAAATTTACTAAAAAATTGCTACATTTAATAAGCAAATTCAGTATCATAGCTGGATACA
Organism: Dolichotis patagonum; assembly: GCA_004027295.1. Lineage (NCBI taxonomy): Eukaryota > Metazoa > Chordata > Mammalia > Rodentia > Caviidae > Dolichotis > Dolichotis patagonum. The sequence continues at coordinate 7,403 of PVJX010003585.1, read as the reverse complement.
CAGTCAATACTTAAAACTCAATAGCCTTCCTGTACACAAACAACAAAATCACTGACAGAGAAATTAGGTAAATAACACATTTCACAATAGCATCCACAAAATGAAATAATCAATCTAATAAAAGATGTAAAAAATCTCTACATTGAAAACTATAGTACTCTAAAAAAGGAGATTGAAGAGGATATCAGAAAATGGAAAGATGACTCTTGCTCTTGGATAGAAGGATTGCTTCTTGGAAGAAGCAATATAGTGAAAAGGGCAATACTTGCAAAATACTTCCAATAGCATATCTCACAGAATTAGATAAAACACTCTTAAAATTCATTTGGAACTAGAAGAGACTTAGAATAGCAAGGGTAATTTTGGGCAACAAAGGCATGGCAGGGTGCATCACAATTCCTGACTTTAAATTATATTATAAAGCTACTGTGATAAAAACATTGTGGTACTGGAAATAAAAAGACCTGAAGACCAATGAAATGGATTAGAAGATGCAGAAACAACTCGCAACATACTCAGCCACCTTATCTTTGACAAAGGTACCAAACACATTCACTGGAAAAAAGATAGTCTTTTTAATAAATGGTGCTAGAAAAACTGGTTCTGCACTTCTCAAAGATAAAAATTGAACCCATATCTTTCACAATGCACTAAATCTGCTGGAAGATAGAATAGGTAGAACTCTTGAAGACATTACTGTCTTCAAAGCAAAGACTTTATGAATAAAACCTTGATTCTACAGGAACTATCACAAGGAATCAACAACTAGGATCTCATCTTATTAAAAAGCTTTTGCACTGTAAGAGATAGCACCACCAGAGTGAAGAGACAACCCACAAAAAATGTTTGCCACTCTTTCTCAGACAAAGGATTAGTATCAAGAACATATAAAGAACTCAAAAAAATTAGCCCTCCAAAATTTAAAGATCCAGTTCAAAAATGGGCATCTCAAATGAATACACACTTCTCAGATGAAGAAACACAAACAGAAAATCAATATATGAAAAAAAATGTTCAGCGGCACTGGTCATTTGAGAGATGCAAATTAAAACAGCACTGAGATTCCATCTCACTCTGGAAAGAATGGCTATTATCAAGAGATCAACCAATGACAAATGCTGTGAGGCAGAGTGAGAAAAAGGAACCCTTCTCCACTCTTGATGGGAGTGCAGACTGGTACAATCACCATGGAAATCAGTGTGGAGATTCCTCAAACACCAGGACTGGAGGTCTTATTTGACTCTTCTGGGCATCTTCCCAGAAGAATTAAAAACATTGTACCACAGTGATATATGTGCATCCATGTTTGTAGCAACACAATTTGTAATAGCTAGATCAGGAAAATTTAATTGCCCATCAATTGAGGAACAGATAAAAAAGCTGTGGTCTTTTTTTTTTCCAATGGAGTACTAGTAAGTCATAAATAATGATAAACTTGAAACTTTTATAGGTGAATGAATACAACTTGAGACAATATTCATAAGTGAAATAAACCAGGTGCACATAAGCAAATATCATGTCTCCTTAATGTGAGAGACTAAAAGAGTAAATAAGATCCCAAGTGTACAATAGATAGTATAATATAGGATGAAACTGTTCGAAAAGAAAGAGAAACTGGGATGGGGGAAAGAAGAAAAGAAGAAATGGAAAAGCAAAAAATAAACAAATATATATATACACACACAAGATAATTAAGATAGTTGTACTATTATTATCAGTTCATTGAAAAGAAAGGTTTGCACTAATATTGTTTGGACAATTAAATGCCTACATCTTGTACTTTAAGTAACTAAAGATAACAGTACACAATATATTAATCATTGTTCCCCTCCTATTATCTTACTTTGCAATTTTGTTTCATTTTTCTTTTTAAAATAAAAAAAAAGGATCTGCAAAATTTAGCCACAAAATTAGACTTGGCAAAGTAATGGCCATAATACTCAACTCACTAAGGGAGAAGTCATTATCTGTATGTGATCTAACATGGGGCACCAAGAGGAAGAAATAAGTAAAATCAATGACTCAACCCTTTCTTCAGCACAAGGAAAATACTTTCAGAAAAATGTGAATAGAGAGAAATGAGATCCATGTAACCTGTGCTATGAACATTTGTTTAAGGAATTTGATCAGGGGACTCCACAGTACACAGGATAAGTTATTTTCTGTTGAGGTTTTATACATCAAGTATGATGGTTTCTTATCCTCTGCCTCTTCCTTTCCATCCTCAGCACACAATAAGGTAACAGATGACATTCTACATCCACAGGCTCATAGCAAGACTGGATAATAAGGCTGACCTCATGCATGAGTTTTGTGGGGACAGAACTAACCTGAACATTATTCAGGCCTTTGCATGGCTCTCCCACACTCTTTCTTGTGTATCACACCTAAGACTTCTATGAAGAGGCTACCAAAATGATTTCCGCCATCAAAGCTTCTTAGAAAACATCTGTTGCAGTTGTTCTCAACCTTGGGCCACAATCCTTAGACCATGTAACATTGTCTGCAGAGTGAACAAATAATAGATGTTCTACTACTTACTTAAAAGTGCTACTAAATTAATTTTGGTGTTTTCTCATTTTGTGTCTTTCAAATCCACAGATTCTAAAAGCCCAATTATTATCATGAGAAAATTCTTCCTAAGGTTAAATGAGATTTTTAAAGCCAAAATTTATCAATCCAATGCCTTCATTTTACATGTGGGGAACAGGGAAGCAAAGAGAATTACCCAGGGTCACTTATTAAACTAGTAACAGTGATAGATATTTATTCTTATGCCCAGTTGCATATTGAAGACTCTTTTCACTAGGCTCTTTGCTAAGGAAGGTCATAAAGCTCAACACAGCTTTATTATTTCAAATCTGTTCTTTTTATTTGTTTTTTGTTGCTATAATCAGTGTTGCTGAATCCAATTATCCTAGAGGCTTTGAAAAAACAGATCACTCTGATCCTCACAGAACAATTATAACATAATTACACCTGAGTTAATTGCAATTTTATTATAAACACGGAAAAACATCATTTTTCTTCCTAAGCCTCTTCCCATTGAGGACAATGACGACAAAGTTTCAAAGATTGTAATTTACGGTTCTCGCTTCCTGAGATCACAGTCTCTCTGGTGGAGACCACATTTACCAACCTTCCTTGCACCAGATGTACCTACTGGAATAAAGAGACTAAGCATTCACCAATAAAAAGTCAGTACCTCACTTGCTTAGAAAAAATGCTCATGTCTTGGACTTTCATTCGTCTTCGTTCTTTTTCATTACCTAAAATATCAACACACCCGTGATCTAGCTTTGATTTAGTGAACAAAATTAATGCACCCCATGAATCAAATTAGCAGGGTAGGCACCCAAGTCTCTAAGTGAATGCAGGGAGCAAAACTAACTACCCAGCATGGATGCTTTGGTTCAAGTCACTCATTCTTTTTTAAGCCACTGCTCCTTAGGGCCTCTGTCATGGTCTTTCTGTCTTTACCATAACTTGCACAGTGAGGAAACATTTTCCTGTCCTTTGGGAGCATTGGGAAACAAAATTAAAAAGTTATTAGTTTGCTACATTGGCCAAAATATATTTAAATCTAGAATGGCCTATACAATGTGTGACTGGCAGGTGGTGGAGAGGGAATACCAACTTTGATTTTAGAATAAAGCCATAGATGTCTGCAACATATTTTGCCTTAAAAATATTTTTAAATCTCACCTGTTTTCAAAATTCCTGCCAAAAAATTGTATATGTGAACAGAGAAAAAAACATGAGAAAAACACTGAAAAAATACATCTGAAATCTGATTGTAGACATTAATTAAAATCATATTTGACATTATTAAAATATTTTCATGTTGATCTTTAAACTCTTCCTTCCATTTCCCTATTTGTAATAAGGAGACTTTGTATTGGACTTTTTGATACACAAGGAAAGGAAAGGATTTCAAACTAGCTTTCTCCTTTTGTCACATTTTTGTTGGACTCCCAGGCTAACATTACATTTACAATCAAATCCAGCTTCAACTGAACTGGAAGAGGAGAGCCAAAGTCTGGATATGTGGTTCCTTCTGAGAAACCAACCACGTCCTGTGAACTCCTCCCTAGGTACCAGAGCCTGAGGACAGCCCTGCTAACGCTTCTGCCGGCCCTCAAAATCAAGAAACTGCCACAGGTCTGATGTGGACAGGGGAGGCTCTGTGGAGCCCACACACAAAGCCTCTGTCCTTTTTCCCACCAGGACTTCTTGTCTTGGTACCTCTATTGTCCCTCCCGCAGGACATCTGCAGGGAATATTGGATTAAATGAAGCTTTCTAGCCTCTCCTGGTTTAAAATGTCCTAATTCCATTATTTAGATAGACTTGGCTGGCATAACCTGGACTTTATAGTGAGTTTAAGGTCAGACTGAACTACATAGTAAGAAACACACACACATACACACACACACACACACACACACACACACAATAAAACCCAAAAACCTCCCTAATTTTATTACTAATTATTGCAGTATTTCTTCTCTTCAATTAAAAAAATAAAGTCCTTTTCTGTCCTGTCTTCTTAAAACTTTTTCCATTGATTTGTAACTTCCATGGTTTACAACAGAACTAAAGGTGTTTGGCTCCTCTCTATAACATGAGGTACATTATGGTAACTATTGTTGATTTCATAATGTTTTGAAGTTCTATATCTCTTACACTGCTTTGTTTTGATGGGTTTCATTTTGTTTTACCCTCTTTAAAATAAAATTTTAAAAAAATGAGGTGACTTTTTTCTTATCTATCATACAAGTCAGATGATGTCCTTTTAAAAAGCAGTTATTGGTTGATCTGAAATCATAATCTTTGTTGTTTTCAAAACATCCATTATAATAAATATATTACCTCATCATCAGCAAAATGTGAAAAGGACTGACTTTCATGGACCTCCCTAAGTCCAGAAATCTGAAACAGGAAAAAATTTCTTCTCTCAATTTGTGTACTTTGATCTAGTAATGGTCAGAGACTTTTCAATCATTACCTTATATATTTAAATTCCTTCAAAGAAAGTAACATTTTCCAACCACTACATCTGGCCCAGTGTTCAGCAATTATTTCAGAATTGTTTATTGAATGAAACAATATTTAGTTTTTGTAAAGGCTATGTTGCAATGAGTAATAAATGCTTAATAATTTGAACTATACTGCTTATTAAATAATTTGTTCATATTAACATAAAGGTGAACGATCTAGCAATATCTTTTTTAAAAGCAGCAATTTATAATACAATTATTTTATTACTTTATAGTGGAGAACGAGGCTGTGTAAAACTTTTTCCTCTATCACCTCTGTCGCAAAACCTTCCTTATCTAGAGACAATATCTTTGATTGGTTTTAATTATGACAATTATCTTCTAAAATTTAATGATTGGCTCTAAATACTTTAAGAAAACTAACATAAGACAAATATCACATTACAGATAATACTGTAAACATTGGGCAAATAAACAGTATTAGAATTTTTTATGGCACATTCAGTTGATAAAATAATGGAAAACTGACTAACACACTACCTAATCTAAACACCACATTAGATCAGAGAGGCAAAAGTTAGCACAACTGTAATATACCTGGAGAAACCAAAGTATTTTTAGAGACTATATTCAGTGATAGTCAAACACTGATTACAAATACCACAATAATGCATTTTCTATCCATGTCTGACCACAAAATGTTGTGTATGAATATGTGACGCTCCTTCTGAATAAATGAGATTTCAGAAAGCAAAATTGTTTTCTGATCAAAATAAAATCTATTTAATAAAAGGTCTTTAATAAAGCCACAGTTTCAAACCAATCCACAGCAATGACATATGATAAATGTTCTGCTGCTAACATGAACGTTATAATCAAATCATAAGGGTAACTCAACCCAATGCTCACCATTGTTTTTATGTTCAGCATTTACATGCTGAAGATCTGAAGATCTGAAAAAGAATCAATACATTAAAAAAAAGCATCAGTTTTGCTTTCCTTGCTTTGAATAGAGGGAAGGTTAATTGATTCTACTCATATTTTACATGTATGCACAGATAGAGAGTGAGAGAGGGCTGAAATGACTCTAGGAACTTATTTTCAAATGAGAACTTTGGAAATAGATATTAAATATTTTATCCACTTTTCAAATAAAAATGATCAACCCCAATTTTTAATGTTTAGAAGACTCATTTCTGAAGTCAGCAGTGAGTACTTTTGCAAGCACTGAGTTAGTTTAAAAGGGAAACATTTGCTAATTCATGTTCATAGCATAAAACAAATTAAGATCCATCTTGATTATTTGAGATCAATTAAATGAGGGTAAAGGCTACAAGCTGGACAAGGTATTGTTCCCAAATTTCTAATAGTCAGATTTTGAACTGTGAAATATGAACTCCAGAAATTCTAGAGAATTCCCCAGATCATAAACTATTCTTTAAAAACTTTCAATATTTTTCATATCTTTTACTGATCACAGCAATCTAAAAAAGCTGTTTAATTAATAAGAAATATTATCTTCAACATATTTACAAAGAACCATAGATGCAAAAAATATTTGAAATTGGAAAATATCAGCAAATATTATTGGATAATATTACAATAACATTTAAATCTCCCAGCAAACTTAATACCACACAGAATCAAAACTTAAATTGCCAACTGAAGATCTTATGCTGTCCCCCAAACACATTATTTCTTGGAGTAGTATTCATAGACTTGTCAAAAGTATACTATGCAAACAAATTGATGAACATTTGTTTTGTTTGTAAGAATGAATTACCATTCACAGCAGAAGGAACCATAATCACATCCTCATAATGGCGTCAGCTACAAGCAAAACTGAGTTATTAGATTATGACATTTCTCTCCTCTGGGCTCCTAACTTGGTTCCTAGAAATGCTGACCTTGACTTCAGGATGCACCCATTAATGTTTCCTGCTCTCATTTTCCATCTGATGTCAGTGGACTCCTCCTAGTCAGTTGTATCTCTATATTGGTTATTAAGCTTTAAGCGTCATAGGAGAAATACACATTGTTCCTTGATCCTAGTTTCCCAACAAGGTTTTCTGAGAATCTGAAATAGTAGATATTTTCTCAGTGATATCAGAAAGAAACTACCACATGGAAACACTAAATTTGACTGAAGACACAGGCTAGTAAATAACACAATTGCATGATAAAATTTTCCTGTATTATCAAAGGGTACCCAGGAAAAATACTAAAAGCATAGAAAATGGCTCCTCAGTCAGCTTTTAAAACCTCACCCTTCAGGCCTGAACACCCCATCGATAACATCTCCCTCTCTTGATTCCAAAGTCCCTAGGCACATAGCTCACCCTTGATGGCAACACTGATTCTGGAAAGGCTTGTCCTAGAGTAGGACACTCAAACCATGCTCCAC
>PVJX010003584.1:20899-106593 GCA_004027295.1 Dolichotis patagonum | reverse complement strand
AAGGCCATCCTGGGCTACAAGGTGAGTTCAAAGTCAGTCTGAACTACATAGTGAAACCATCTCAAAAAGTCAAAAGAAAAAACCACTATAGGGGCTGGGGATTTAGCTCAGTGGTATAAGCGCCTGCCTTGCAAGCAGGCAGTCGTGAGTTCGATCCCTGGTACCAACAACAAAAAAAAAAAATGACAGCCTAAATTTATACCCCACACTGTACACCAAAATAGACTCCACATTGATTGATGATTTACTTTTTTTTTAAAGCTATAAAAGTACTTGAAGAAATCATAGGCAAATTCCTTCAGTACTTTCACAAGGAAACATCCTTTGCAACTGTGACTCAAAATCCAGAAGCCATCAAAAACTGATCAACTACACTATAAAGAATAAATTTAAGGGCTGGGGATATAGCTACGTGGTACTGTGCCTGCCTGGGAAGTGCAAGGTCTTGAGTTCGATTTCCAGTACCCTCTCCCAAATAAAGTTAGAAAAAAATTAAAGTTTTTTTTTTTTTTTTTTTTTTTTGGTACCGGGAATTGAACTCATGACCTCGAGCTTGCCAGGCAGGCACTTAAGCCACTGAGCTAAATCCCCAGCCCTAAAAGTTCTTTAAAGAATAAACAAAATCAATCCCAGCACTAATGAAAGACTGAGGCAGTGGACTACTGTGAGTTTGAGGTCAGCCTGCGTTACACAGTGAATTTCTGAACTACATAGTGAGAATTTGTCTCAAAAGACCAAACAAAGAAACAAACAACTTCAGGAAGCAAATGACAACCTGAGAAAAACTTACAAATCATACACTAGATTGTTAATCCCTTTATTACACAAATAACTTCTAGAAATTTAAAGTGCCCAAGAACTCTATAGAAAAAATGTTCAAAGTACATAGCAGTTTAACAAACAAATTATAATAACCCTGAGAGAACATTAATTTTGATCTCTCAGATAAGTGACCATTCAGAACTGATGATATATCCTGTTAGCCGGTCTGTGTGTGTGGACAGGGGTGTTCTCTGGGTTATTGGTAGGAGAGTATAACTCCTATAGAATTTGATTTGGTGCAGTCCCTCGAAAGCAGGAAGGCATTTCTCCTTTTGATATAGGGGAATGAAACTCCCAACCTACTATGTCCAGTAAGAGTTCATGTTCACTAAAATCAAAGAATGAATTTTAGGAACAATGGAGGTTAAGAGCAGAAATACTTATTGAGAGAAAGAAAGCTTCTGTCTGAGGGAGAGACAGAAGGGGTCCCGAGTGGGTTGCCAAAGACTGTCTTTTTCCAGGGACTTTATAGAGTAAAATAATGAGGTGAGGCGGGTTTAAAATTGGGGAAAACTGGAAACTTGCAAGGTAAGTGGGCATGAGGTGGGACAGAGCTATGTTTAGTCAATAAGATTAATAGTGCCGATAAAATTGATTAAATTGGGAACAAGTGAGGAAGCGAATCACGTAGAAAGCGAGCATTCTTAGAGAGTAGTGACTTCCCTAGGGATTGAAATGGTGACTCCTGACTTTCCAAGGTGATCCAGATTTAATCCCCAAGGATTATACTTAAGCAGGTGTGGTTACATTTGTTTTGCCTTCTGTCCCGAGATCTCGCCCACAGCAAGAGATGTGTGTCCCCTCCAAGGTCATCAGACATCTGGTCCTCTGTGCTGGCTTCTTCGAGGACCTAGCCCTGTCTGACTGCCTTATAATATTTCTAAGTAGCTCAGCTGCTATAACAGTAGGAAAAAAGTAGCTATCCCCTGTGTTAGTCAGCTTTCCATTACCAAAACAAATTCTAGTGATGAGGCCGCTTACAAAGAAAACAATTACTTCAGCTCAAAGTTTTAGAGATTTCAGCTCTTTGGGCCTCTGGCAAGGCAGCATATAGTAGCAGAAGGCCATGGTGGAGCTAAACTACTCACTTCACAGCTGCAGCCATAAAACAGAGAAAGGAAAGGTCTCGCTATTCCAATTATGGACCTGTCCCCAGTGACCTGAAGATCTTCCATATTTTAAGGTTAACATCACCTCCCTGGTTGCACAGGAAGTAGTACCAAGAATCCACAAATGGGAACCAGGATTATTTCAAATTACAAGGCTTCTGCAAGGAAAACAAATAAACACTCTCCCCAAACCCCCTAAAAACCAAGCAAACAAAAAAACAAGCAATAGAGTGAAAAGGCAACTTACAGAATGGGGAAAAATTTTGCCAATTATTCCTCAGACAGAGGACTGATACGTAGGATATATAAACAATCCCCCAACATTAGACCCCCACAAATAAAAGACCCAATCAAAAATGGACAAGTGAAATGAATAAACACTTCACAGAAAGAGAAGTACACGGGGATTTAGCTCAGTGGCTTAAGTGCCTGCCTGGCAAGCACAAGGTCATGAGTTCGATCCCCGGTACAAAAAAAAAAAAAAAAGAGAGAAGTACAAATGGCCAACAAATACACGAAGAAATTATTTGCTCCACATCACTGGCCACTAGAGAAGTGCAAATTAAAACAACACTGAGATTTTACCTTACCACAGAAAGAATGGTCATCAGAAGAAATCTAATAATTACATACTGGCAAGGCCTCAGGGAAAAAGGAAGCCTTTTATATTGTTCGTAAGAATGTAAACTAATTCAACCACTATGGAAATCAGTATGGAGATTCTTCAAAAAAACTAAGACTAGAAATTCCATTTGACTCAGCTATTCTTCTCCTAGGTATCTTCCCCAAAGCGTTAAAGACATGATATTATAGTGATACATGCATGCCCATGTTTACAGCAGCACAAATCACAATAGCTAAATCTTAAAAGCAGCCTTTATATCCAGTAGCAGATGAATGGATTAAGATGATGTGATAGTTACACACTGTGCCATAAATAAGGACAAACTTTTTTTTCAGTTTTTTCTTTTGTGTGTGTGTTACTAAGGATTGAATTCAGGGCCTTAGGTATACTAGGCAAGCACTGTACCACCAGCTGCAAACTTGAGTAATTTGAAGGAAAGTATATGCTCCTTGAGACCATAATGTTAAGTGAAATAAATCAGATGCACAAGTTTAAATATCATATGGCTTTTTTCATATGAGAAACCCAAAATAAAGAGTAAAATAAAAAGACAGGTAATAGGAAATAGGGGGATATCTTTCTCAAATGGGAAGGGGATCAGGAGACAGAGGGAAAAAGGGGAAGGGAGGAAAGGGGATGATAAAAGGAATTAAGATGTGTTATGTACATTTGCCAACTCCACATGAGGAAAGTAACATTATGTGCTGCAAACATGTACTAACAAAAATAAAAAAAAAAATAACATTACCAACCAGGTATGGTGATGCACGGTTGTAATTCCAGCACTCGGGAGATTGAGGCAAGAGGATTACCATGAGTTCGAGGCCAGCCTGGATTACATAGAGAGACACCCCTTGCCCAAATAATAACATTAGCATTACTGTATAATAGTGTCAAACTAGGGACCAACCCACTAACACATGGACTTTTGGTGGATATTCTAGATCTAAACTATAGAACAAAATAGCTATTCCTCACATCATTTATACCCTTCCTGTGTATCAACACAGAGAAACTTCGTATTTCTCCAGAACATGCGCAGGAGATGTAGCACTTGCTGTGTGGAGGGAATGGGATTTCAGAATGTGTTACGATAACTAGAAATGATAGCTAGGCCACCTTTCAAGGACGGAGAGTTCTGTTAAGGTAAGGGACCTTTGCTTTTATAAGTACCATGACAAGAATGGCTCCCAAACAGGAGGGCAGCACGTAGGGCAATGGTGACTCCCATTCCTGCACAAAGCAAGGAGAGAAATGAGATTTGAAATGAAATTCTGAAGGGAGGAAAAATGAACTTGACTCCAGGTATTATGAAAGATGAAGGACTCAGGAGAAAAAAAGTAAAAATCCAGCTGATGGAGGATTGAGAAGAAAAGCAGAAGGTGGAAAAGAAAGATACTGCATGGTTTGCTACAGTGTCTGTGTGTGATGTACTCTTTTGTACCTTATGAGATTTTCTGTAAAGATGATACTTACTGCTTTGGGTGTGGGGTGCTGCTACTTCTTGGAGCAAAGGAAACATGTGGGTGGTTTGATTTGACCCAGTGGCTTCTGGAGTGACGTGGTGATCAGGAGCTCGCCATCAGGGTGGGCTGTCTGTTACAAAGGCCAGTGGCTTTGGTGCCAGTGGGTTATTTCAGGAAACTGAAAGATGTGCTGGGTTTTGCATTGAGGTTGATCCTGGGTAAAAACAGAGCACATAGGAGTCAGAGGACAAAGGAGCAGTTGACACCTGTGTTGCACCTGTATTCAAGACTTTGATTATATTATAGCTAGCTCATTTAATGAATCTTCTTATATTTTCTTTTATTACAGCTCTAGGTTTATTTCATTTGTCATCTGCTTTACAATAAGTTATCTTTTAAATGTTCTACATTTTACATTTATGTTTATTCATTGCAATCTGCATATAAAATTGAGGTATTCATCCATGGATGAGGGCTCATCTCCTTTTAGTCACATCATATTTTTGGATACATTTGTGGTCTTTATTATCTTCGTCACCTCCATTTGCCATTAAAAAAGTAATTATTGTTCAATAACACACTAAGTCTCCTAAGTTTAGATCTTGTTTGGGAAATAATTTAGTTAAAAATCACTGTCACCCTGCTCAGAACTGAGGTGTTGCAATTTCCCAAGATTTTTTTTCTATTAACAATACAGGTACTCTGACTTATCACTTAATAATTTCTTCCAAAGTTTTTTATGTCAACAAAACCCACTGCCTCTAGCAACTAGCTAAAAATGAAGGTGGAAAGTTGGGTTCAAGAGGCAGGGACTCAGGTGAGCGCTGAGGACGGCCTAGTGCAGCTCTTAGGAGATGGCGGTTTGTCTCAGGGTTGGATGGGTAGTGGTCTCCAAGAACAAGATCCTCAGGTATCCCATCTGTGAAGGGCATGGTCAGTGTAAGGTGGTTGCCCATTGGCTGAGTTGGCTTAACTGTCCTACAAGAAGTGAACTGTGATGACTCCCTATTTCCCTTAAATGGCAGGTCCTTATTTCTTTTGTGGTTGTTTTTTCTTGTGGTGAGAGGTGTTGGGGGTTATGTATTGCTGCATGACAAGTGTTAACTCAGCTTTCTGTCATTATAACAAATACCTGAGATAATCTACTTATAAAGAGAAAAATGTTGATTAGTCTTAGAGGTCCCAGTCCATCATCAGGCAGATCCATCACTTTTAGGCCTCTGGTGCAAGATGGTAATGGTGGGGAGGGCACAGTAAGGGAGAAAGAAGGGACTGGGGTCCCACAGTACCTTCCAAGGGGACACCCACAATGACAAAGACCTCCCACTGGGCCCGCCTTAAAGTTTCCACCACCTCCCAATAGTTCCAAGCTGGGGACTAAATCTGTAACCCATGGCATTTGGGGGACATGTATCCAAACCACAGCAACAAATAACTTCAAACTTTAATGAGTTAACAATATTTATTATTATTTCTCCAAGCTGTGAAAATTAATATGGTTTTGCTGAGTGGTTCCCATTTAGGGGACCTCATGTAGTTGCAGTCAGAGAGATGCTAGGCCTGAGGTCTTTGGAAGTCTTGACTGAGCTCAACCGTCCAAGATGGCTTCTGTACTCAAGTCTGGGCCTTGGCTGGAAATGCGGAAACAGGTGGAGGCTGGGCAGTCAGGGCTCTTTCTTTCCATGGTCTTTCCACTTGGCCACCCAGGATTTTCATGTGGCATGACTTCTCATGTAATCGGACTTCTTTTCATTTGAAACTAGTCAGGGCAATTTAGCAACAGTGATACCCTGTCTCAGAAAACAAAAAAATAAAAAAGACCCACTCCAAATGTTACCATCTTGGTTCAGCCTTCCAATCACCCCTCCCACACACAACAGCCACTTCCTTGCCCTTTAGAGAGTTTGTGCACATCTCCATCACAGTACCGGTCCCACAGTGCTATAATCATTGGAGAGGCTGTTGCTGCCACCAAATAGTGAACAATTTGTCTCAATCTTACTTGTTTTTGGGCAAAAGGCCTTGCATGAAGTTGATACTAACTCACTGAACATTTGCTGACTGAATAACTGAATGAGACCAGGGCAGTAACAATAGGAATGCGCAGGAGACAAGAATGGCGGTTATCCCTGCAGTGCCAACAAAAGAGTAATAGCAGCCTTAAACATTTTTTGAAACAAGACAGGCTTGAGACGAATATATGTTTTGGTTTTTTTTGACACAGGCTCTTGCTATGTAGCTCAGGCTGGCCTCAAACTTGAGGTGATCATATCTGGTGAGATTAATATTAATAACAATGTTACTTAGTTGACTTGGAAAAAATCTCTGGTGTAAAAAATTAGTAATAGCTGTCATTTACTGCCTGCCTCATGTGAAAGAGTTTTATGTACATTAAATTACATCTTTGGCCCAGTTTGGCAGTGGTGGAACAGTGGATATGTGGAGACACCACAGTACCCAGTTTATGATGAGAAACTGGAAGTAGCTGTAAGGAAGGATTCTCTTAAGCTAACAGTAGAAATTTCATCCTCCTCCACTCTGGCGAGAGTGAACAGATATGTAACAGCCAGTTAGGATCATTGGTATGATAGACCTTGCTGCTGTGAGAAGCAGTGTAGGAAAAAGTGCTCTCTTTTGCTAGGGGTAGAGGGGCACATCTGTCACCCTGCCATTACTGGCAGCCTCCCTGAGAACAAGCCTGATATATGGAGGTGATTAGAACCAAAAATATCTTAGACGAATGGATCCAGGTCTCCCACCACACCTCGTCTGAAACTGCCCCATCTCTGAAAGCACAGTTACAGGAGTGAGGAGAGCTAAATGCCTATCTTTATATAAGCCTGAGATGACTTTTTAAAAAAATCTCATTCAAGAACCTAATGAAGAAACCAAGACTTACTTAAGCTGCAAACTGAAGTGCTGAATTCCACTCCAAATGCATACCATACTAAAGTTCTCACTTGTTCCACTAAAATTCTCCAAGAAAGGGCAGGTAATTTGGTTTCAATCCTGATTCTTCTGTTTACCTACTAAGATGGCCTCTTGTTTTGTTTTGCTACTGGAGCTGACATCCACTAAATGCATTTTTTGAGACAAGGTTTTGCTAAGTCACTCAGTTGCACAGATTGCATTTGAACTTGTGATTTTTCTGCCTCAGCCTACCGGAATGCTGGGATTACAGGTGTGCACATTGAGATAGCTTCTCTCTCCTGTAGTCTACTTTACTGCCTAGGATTTCTCCTCTGTTTGTCTGGCAAACTAATTTTTTTCAGGTTATAGCTTAAAGAAATATTACTTCCTCACCTCTTCCTCATCTCAACTCCCCAGATTAGCTAACATTGCTTAGTTATTGTAAGTATGTTACTGTTATCTTATGGTATTTTTCTCTCATTACTGTTATCATAATTATAAGTGATTAATCATTGCTTAACACTTAAAAAAAAAAATAACTTGGTGGCCCTGAAGCAAGGCCAGCAGATTGCTTGTAGCTGCTGGTTTCAAACAGGAGCCTAAAGAGAATTCTTTCTATGGTTTGGTGGCCATTTCAGAACTTTGGAAATGGAATGGTCAATTCATCAGAAAGAAATAGCAGGTGGGTATAGTGAGCTTCGGGGGGCCTGCAGAAGAGAGACCCTGGCATGTCAGGACCTGCACGGTGCGGTTGACTCGGGATGCTGGGAGAACAAGGAACTCCTCCCCTCTCTGGGGGGCAGCTGTGATCCTGCCAGTGTGCGGGCTGAGAATCAGACATCTCACATTGTCGTGTCCCCCGTCCTGTGTCCCCGCTCCCACTCCCCCCTGCTTAGCAAGTGGGAGCCAGTGAACTGCACATCTTGTGAAAAGATTGCCTATGTTATTTAGTATGAGCTCCCTGTATGCAAAGTTAAGGACAACCATTTGGAAGAAAACAAGAGACAATATGACAGATAGTGAAGATCTCTGGTTGTCTAGCTTTGAAATTTATGCTTTCTTATGTCCCATTCTGTTCTGTTTTGTTGTGTTTAATTTTACCCCCTTTTAAAATAAAATAAAAAAAATAACTGTCTTAGCCAGGTATGGTAGCACACGCCTGTAATCCCAGTACTTGGGAGCTGATGCAGGATGACTGCTTCGAGTCTGGAGCTAGCCTGGGTTACACAGCAAGTCCCTGTCTCAAAACCAAACCAAACCCCCCAAATTTGGTCTCTAAATGCCATAAAAGCACAAATACAGCTGTTTTGCTCAGAAATCAATCTTTGGAGCAGTGGTTGTCATTTAGTAGGCAACAATAAACATTTGAAAAAATAATAAACTGTGGTTTCCTGTGGTATTGAGTATTGAATAAAATTTTCAGGAAGCCACTGGGTTGGACTGAGCTCCTGTTCTAAGCCTTACATCAAACCAAAATGGAGTCACTCATGCTGAAGGTCCAAGTCGCCAAGGTGAAAATAAGTTGTTCACCTGATTTTGAGAAGCCAGGAGAGTAAGGGACAGCAAAATTCTCCTACAGGACAGCTTTAGTTGGCATGAGAAGTAAACTGACTTTGTTTTAAACTTTACCAGAAATGATTGACCTGCTTTTTGTTTTCTAGTTGTGCTTTCTTTAATTCTTTTCTGATCTCACCTTGTTGAACACTCCTGTTTTATGGCATAAGGCGTTGTCTGATTCCAGAAACTCAAAATCCATCTTTAAACTAGTTTGTTGTAATTTTGTCTTTGACCTGAGTTGTATCAGTCATTTTCCAGATGTGGTCTATGGACCTGCAGCATCAGCATCACTTGCTAGAAATACAATTAGGTCCCATCCCAGTTTCTTTACTGAATGAGAAACACTGCGGGTGGGACAGAGCAATCAGTGTTAAACACGCTCCAGGTGGTTGTTAGCACCACTGGGTTGTTCCAGTGTGTATGCACAGGTACATCCTTGGGCTCAACCTCAGCTGCTTGGGATTGCTTTCTGACATTATTTCCTATTTGTTTACGTATTGATTGTAACTGAGGATTAAACCCAGGACGTTCACACTGAACATTACCTCCAGTCCTTTAATTTTCTTTTAAAATTTGGAGACAGGGTCTTACTATGCAGTTTAAATTGGCCTTGAACTTGAGGTGATCAAGTTTCCTGAGTGCTAGGATTACAGATGAGTGACATCACACCTAGGGGCCCCTTTTTAAAATTTTGAGACAAGGTTTTGCTAAATTGTCCATGCTGGGCTTCAACTCCCAATCCTCTTTCCTAGACTGTAAGGATTGCAGGTATATAATACTGCAAACAGTTTATTACCTGCTTTTTTTTTTTTTGAAGAGTAGAATATATTTATTGAGAGAAAGCTTCTGTCTGAAGGGAGACAGAAGGGGTCCCGAGTGAGTTGCCCTTATCTGCTTTTATAAGTGAGGAAAATGAGACACAGGAGAGGGTCATTTATTTATAAATATTTATAGAGCCACTGTTGTGTGCCTGGAGTTAAAACAGCCTCTGGTTGGTACTTACAAGCAGAAGAAGCAAATTTTAACAAAAACAGCTCTTTATTGCTCTAAAACAAAGAAGAACATCATGAAAAAAAATCTCAGGTTTGATACACTGCTGCTGTAACATTATATATTCTTAATATTTTTGGAGGGAATGAGTGTCTTTATTAAATACACAAGCAAATGGCAACAGAAATCAGCAATAATTTTGGTAAGAAGTGGGGACAAGGTGCAGGTTAAATGGCAATTGTTCATTTCATGGCCTTAATGCAGTTGAAGAACTGGGTCTGTGGTCCAGGTCTACTGATTGGTATTATGTTGCAAATGCAGGACGGCAAGACTAAAATACTAAGGACCAAACACTCTCTCCTTTAGAAGACTTAATCAAAACTTTGCAAATTATCCTAGCAGTCAGCAAGATTTATTACGATTTGAAATTTGATTTTTCTCAGCAAGTTTTCAACCCAGTTAGGAGCAAAGCTGTAAAGTGAGTAGGCTAAAGGTATACTCTTCTAAAAAAGAAAAACCTTAGCTGTTTCTGAAATGATTTAGTATTTTCCCCTATTTTCATTTTCCGTGAGGTATTGTTTTCTCTTGCTTTATACCTTTAAGTACCCCAGTTTCTCTGGAGGGAAAATCACGTATTGCAAGAAGAAGCAGGATTGAAAAAGCAAGAGCCTTATCATTTTAGCCTTTTAGAAATCTTGTTGTGTAGCAAGTCATATAAAATTAAAACTTGCAAAGGTTTTTGTTAACCCTTTAAAAATATTTATATTTACTGGAAAAATTTGGAAGGTTTGGGCAATCTTTGAAGCTGATTATAATGGAATAAAAAAGATTAGCCTTCCATTTTGCACTATTTACTATTCCTTAGCGCCCCCATAAGACTACTTTCTGAAGTTGATAATCCCAGGGTGTGAGTGTGATGGAGTCCCTGTGACTCCTTTGCTTGAGCCCCTATTTAATGGTTTGAGGGCTTTTGAGAGGAATGGAGTCTATAAAGAGAAGAGTAAGTACACAAATAAATAAAACTCAGTGGGCAGACGCATCAGCATCACCAACACAAAAGAGGGACGATAATAAGATTAAAATGGTAAGGGATGGAAAGAAGGAGCTGGAAAGGAAAGAGAATGAGGGCAAGGTGGTGAGAGAGAGAAGTCTTGGTCTTAGAGTAAGTTCAGTTCAAATGAGTAGATGCTGGCAATGGAGCGCTCCAGAAGTTGAAGGTGCTGTACTTAAGGATATTATCTTCAGGGTTTTTTTCCTGCTCTGCTCGTTTCCTGCCTGGTCCTTTTTCCAGTGCTACTGTTACAGGCAGCTGAGCCAGTTAGAAATATTATAGGCAGTCAGACGGGGCTAAGGCCCTCGAGAAAGCCAGCACAGAGGACCAGATGTCTGATGACCTTGGAGGAGACACACACCTCTTGCTGTGGGCCAGATGTCAAGACAGAAGGCAAAACAAATGTAACCACACCCTTAGGTATAATCCTTAGGGATTAAATCTGGATCACTTTGAGAAGCCAAGCTCACCATCCCAATCCCCTATGGGAGGAGTCACTGATCTCTAAGAATGCCCACTTCCTATGTGACTTGCTTTCCCATTTGTCCCCAGTGTAATCAATTGTACCTAAAACTATTGATCTTATTGGCTAACTATAATTATGTTCCACCTTATACTTATCTGCTTTGTGAGTTCCCAGTCTTCCCCTGCCTTGACCCATGGTTTTACTCTATAAAAGTCCCTGGAAAAGACAGAGTTTTGGGCAACCCGCTTGGGACCTCCTTCTGTCTCTCTTCAGACAGAAGCTTCCTCTCTGTCAATAAATATATTCTACTCTTTACCTCTGTTGTTCCTAAAATTCATTCTTCAATTTTTGAGAACATGAGCTTGTACCAGACATAGTAGGTTGGGAGTTTCATTCCCCTATATCATTACTGTCCTTGATCTTGTAGGTGGGTATACTGGACAGACCTAGGCCTTCCAGCTCAGGCAGATCCAGTTCTAGAATGGGCATCCTTCAGAAAAGATAGGAGCTATATTGGCTACTCACAGTGTCCCTTTAGTTCTTGTTAACAATGAATTCCTAGCATATTCTGAAGATGAAGGGAACACTTCAAGGTCTTGGGGTCTGCTCTGGGCTGGAGAGAAAGGAAGCTGTTGGGCCTCTGATGGCTTTGTCTTCTCATACTTTTGCCTTCTTCAATGACTCAGTCTGCTGGATTGGTTTTCCCCTGCAATATAGCTCCTCTTAAGAAACTTACTCAGTATTTTTTTAATTTTTAAAATTTGTATTGTTATATGGTTGCAGTAAAAAATGATTACATGCATCATGGGGAGTTGGTACATGTACATAACACATCTTAATTATTTACCTTCTCTTCTCCTCTTCCCTCAAACAAACAGCCAGGCATAGTGGCACATGACTGTAATTCTATCACTTGAGAGGCTGAAGTAGGAGCATGGCTGTAAGCTCGAGGCCAGCCTGGGCTACATAGCAAGTTCAAGGCCAGCCTGAAATACATAATGAAACTATGTCTCAAAACCAACCAACCAACCAACCTACCCAAAACCAGCCCCTGTGGTGGCACAAATCTATAATCCCAGCACTGGGAGGCAGAAGGATTGCTACAAATTCAAGATCAGCCTGAACTACTTAGTGTGACCCTGTCTCAAAACAAAAACATCCTCCAAAAAACAAGAACCAAAAGAAAAAAAGGAGTAGGAGGCGGTCAGTTTATGATACACAGCAAGTCCCTGCCTAAAAAAAGAATCCACTTCTATGAAAAATTTCTTTGCCCCAAATAACATAACTTCAAAATAAAATCTAAGACATGATAGTTCAAAATAACAATATTCAGAAAATGCAAATAGTCTGGCACTATTTCTTAAAATCAACACTTCCACAAATAAAACAGGTTAGAGAACCTGAACAAGAGTCTACTATATTCTTTTTCCTCTCTGAGCCTTTGTAGTTACTGCTCCTTTCTCTGGCTTTGTCCTCCGGTAACATTTCCATCTCTCTTCTCCATTGTCTAAGCCCCTGATTGTTTAGGCCACACCATTTCTTTCTACAATTAACTTACTCATTTGTTCTACTGTCATTTATCTGCTTCCCCAGGGCAAGGGGTACCTCTTGTTAAATTAAAAACACATGAGGTCACTGTTTTATACTAGGCTCCTGCACTAACAGACCCGGCTAAAAATAAAAATGGAGTTACTCATGGTAAAGTTCCACTCCATCAAGCCTGAACTGTTTATCTGACTCTATGAACCATCAGGATTAGAAAGGCAACAGGCAAATTCCTTGAACAGGCCAGTTTCAATGAGCGTGATTCAAAAAAGTAACCAGATGTTTATCACTTACTTTTTTTTTCTATTGTCCAGCCCATCTCTCCCTACAAGGAAAGTAACTTTCAAACAATTTTCTTTCTGCTTTTTTTCAGCCCCTTTTCGATCTCTAAAACTAATGCTTGCTATTCAGCTCTTTGGAGCGATTTTACAGCATGAAGTGTCGCCGGATTCCAGAATTGAGATGAAGCTAACTAATATCCTAACTCTAAATTGTTCTAACTTGGTTCCCGGCACTTTCTAGTCCTAGAACCCACAGCAGCGCCTGGCTAATGCAGAGCTAAAGTTTTTGTTGAACGGGATGAATATAAGCTCCTTGAGAGCAGAACGTCTGAGCCACCAAACTTCCGGTCGAGAGCGCGGCAATTCAAGGCCATGCAATAAAGATTTGAGGAACGAATGAAGGAAGCGAAAGAAAAACCTTACCTTTACTAAAATGGCAGCCCCCATTCCCTTTATCAACATGGCTGTACGCTGACGCAAAGCCTCTTGGCCAGGGGCGGGGCCTAGAGGGCAGCTGGGCCAGCGGGAGCCATCAGGCGTGGCCCCGCCCCTTGCTCGTTCCCCCCCCCCCCGGGTTCCGGATTGGTCCGGTTCCAGCGCCGCAGCCCGGCGGCCGCTCTGGGTGCTGCCCGGCACTCGCCACTTCCGGCGCGTTAGGACTGTTGGCCGGGGGCTTCCGCGCGTCTACGGCGGGCGGCTCCGGGGCGGTCTAGGGGCGCGCGCAGGGATGCTCTAGTTGGGGCGGTGGCAGCCGTGCGGGCTAAGGCGGGTGAGGACAGCGCGAGCCCGCGGGCCTCTGCCCTGAGCCGGCCACCCGGGCCGCACCTCGCCGCGCCTCCGAGGCCCCTCCAGCCTCCACCCGCTGAGTCTCGGGGCGGCTCGCCGCCGCCTCTGTCCGCGGAGGCCGGGGAGCCCCTGCCTGGGCCTGTCGCCTCCCTTTCGGGGGTCGGGCCTGGGCGGGGGCCCCGAGCCGCTGCCTCGCTGGCCTTCGAGCCCCATTTCCTGCTTTTTCAGTTTCCTTGGGCAGGGGAGCGGGGGTTGTGGATGTATTGTCCCTGGGGACCCTGATGAGGCGGACCGGGAGGCCGTACCCTTTTTAGGGGTCCCCGCGGGGCCAGAGTGTGGAACGAGTCGTCTTTGCATGGGCGGGGAACTTCCCGAGCCTGCTGGGACCATGACCTGAACTGTGCAAGCCCGCCGCGTCCGAAGCCCAAGAGCCTGCTCACCTGAGCCGCCCCTCCCCGACCAGCATGGTAAGTGGTGTCGTAGCCCCTTCCTTCACCCCGGTTCTGGCTGGGCTGGCGCGAGTGGGCCGCAGGGCTGCTGAGCCATCGCTTCTCCCCGGGGCTGGGGGAGGCGCGTGCAGAGCCTGGCCAGTGGCACATGCGTGCAGGGTGTGCGCCCGCTGTATGCTCCCCTCCCCCCAGGGATGTCTCGGGACTGGGAAGGCCCTGGAAGCCAGCAGGCACAACCCTTGAATCTGGTGTTTGCTTCCCTCATCTTGCAGCTTGTCATGATAGTAACTCACATTTATTTATTGATGGCTTACTATGTGGCAGGCTCTGTGCTAAGTGATGGACGTGTGTTAATCCTCTGAAAGGAAGTGGGAGACTGAGGTACTGAGCACTGTGACATGAGAGGTCCTAGTAGTATAGAGCTGACCAGATTCTTGGAAGGCATCTCACCCAACCTTGTAGGTTTTATGTCTGGAGAAATTGGGAGCAGGTTATGTAGAGGTCGCTTACACAGTTGAGTCTACATGGGATCCCTTGGGTGCTCAGGCTGTTGTTCTGCTATATGCCCTGGCAGTGCTTGGAAAACTCTTCATCCTTTCAGCTCAGAAGCCTTTTCTAAAGATACCTCCTTCATTTTCTAGACCCATAGGCACTGAGGACTCCCTTAGTTTTGTGTACTCACATCTGTTGGTAGAGCCTTTGTCTTTGCCTTCGTAGTTGTCCCCGAGCTGAATCTGCCTATTGAAGTGGACTCAGCTCTTTCCAAGGTGAAACTGGAGCTGTGTCTGCCCCAGCTCTTGGCACATGAGGAGTGAGTGAGTGGTCGGTGGTCCGGCCTGTGTTTGAGCACCCCCAGGACTGCATTGCTCTCCTCAAGGAACCCATTTTACGTCTGCCAAGTCAGTGGTAGAGAAAGGGTTGCTGTCACAGCTTCTGTGACACATTTAGTCCAGTGGGATTTTCAAAACTTTTTAAGGGTGCTGTGACAGGTCTTTAGTATAGAAAGAGGATGTAAGGCATTGACCTTGTTCTTAAGGGGCTTTCAGCCAGCTGGATAACACACAGCTAATGCTGAATAGCGTGGCATAATTTGTACTGTATATATTGTATGTAGTGTGCAGATTTACTGTGTATATTTCTAGACTGTAGGGTGGCAAAGCAGTTAAGCTCTTTGAGTTTCCCATTTTTCATTAGCCTGGAGATGGACATTCTCCGAAGAAGAATCCAAAGGTATAAGCTATGTGTAATGTTTACTGACTGATGAAAGTAGTACTCATTCTTTTACTCTTTATTTTTTTCAAATCCATTTTATTTCAAGGATAAAAAGAAAAAGAAAAAACTACAATAAAATTTCAAAACACCTCTATCAGAGTTTTATTCTTTAAATATGGTGTAAAATTCTTTTTGATTTTTAAATTGTAAAATATACATAAAGTCTAGCATTTTAACCATTTTTAACTATACAGTTCATTGTTGTTATGTGCATTCATGGTTTTGTGTGATTCTCATGGCCATCCCATCTCCTGAAGATTTTTATCTTCCCAGACTGAAACTCTGCCCTTCAGCATTAGCTCCTTTTCCCCTCTTTCAGCAGTACCCCCACTCTGGTGATCACTATTTTATGTTTCATGTCTATGAATCTGACTACTTCAGGTATCTCATGTGGCATCAGTGTTTGATCTTTTGTGACTGGCTTATTTCAACTTAGTACATCTGCAGGGTTCCTCCATGTTGTAAGGTGTGCCAGAATTTCCTTTTTACACCTGAATTTCTTTGTATGTATATGCCATATTTTGTTTTATCCATTCACCCATCAGTGTACATATGGGTTGTTTCCACCTTTTGGCTGTTCTGAATAATGCTACTATGAGTGTAAAAATCTTTGAATGAAGTTTGAATAGCCACTGTACACTGTGCTGCCTTGGACGATGTTCAGATGAAAAAGGCAGACACAGTTGTCCCCTCATTGTACTTAGAACATTGAACAGAATTTTGTTATCCACTGAGCTGGCAAAGCACCCTTGTATTTAGGTTTCGTTTAAGTTGCAGTCCGTATTAGAGTAATTGTTAGCCAGCTGTGGTGACGCATACCTGTACTAGCAGCTAAGGAAACTGGGGCAGGAGGATGTAACTAAGGCAAGCCAGGGCAATTTAGTGAGACTGTGTGTCAAGACAAAAAACCAAACAAACCCATGAATGAAGTCTTGAGTTCAAATCCTCAGTACCAAAAATAACTGGAGTTGTTGACTTCATGACTTCCAGGTATACTTTTTCTTGAAATTTTAGGTCAGGGTTTTTGGACCTTAATTAGTAGGCACACGGCAGGTGGCCACAGCGGGTATACAGTCAATAGTGTTACCTAATTACGTTTGGTGTCACTGACAGTGGTTTTTCATAGGTAGTTGTTCCAGGGTCAGAAGTTTGTTTGGGTGGGGCAGGCTTTGATACAACAGCCAGGCAGCCATTGCCTGGTTTGTGTCTTAGAGGGGGAGGATAATTTTCATGGGATCAGGGTTCTGTTTTTAATCTAAAAACTTCTTCATTTCTTACTGACTGACTTTGTTTTGTTTTTTGATCTCACCATTTAGGTCAGGTTGGCCTCGAACTCACTATGTAGCCCAGGCTGCCCTCAAATTCACAGTAGTCCTCCTGGCACAGCTTCCTGAGGGATTAGGATTTATAGGTGTGTGGCAACATTCCCAGCTTGACTTACATTTTAACTTTTTTTGTTTGTTTTTGTGGTACCGGAGATTGAATCCTGTGCCACGCATGTGGTAGTGTTCTACCATTGCACTACATCTTCAGCCCTTATTATTTTTTATTTTGAGATAGATTGTTATTCAGTTGCCCAGACTGTCTACAAACTTGCCATCATCCTGCCTCAGCCTTCTGAGTAGCCTCCTGTGTACTGTCCCTTTCAGTCATTTTGCTCTAAGTTGATCCTTTTTAAATATGTTCTTAAAATGCCAGCAGTACTAAGACTTGAAAATGACCTAACATGATAAAAACGTACCATTTCTTAAACATTTCTGATCTTTTATTTGTTGCTTTTTCTTAGTTTTTCAGTATTAGTTAACCACATCAAACATTATTGCAGTTATTACCAGAGGGAAGATTGACAGACTTGCCATAGCGTACCTTTTTAATAAGTGGTGGAGCTTGCCTTAGAGCCAGGGTCTTTCTTTTTCAAAGCTCTTTGCTATAGATTGTGCTGCCTCTTGGGAAAGATGATCAGTGTCATCCAGCAGCTTTGTTTGATTCTAAGATACATAGTTGTGGAGCGTAGGGAGTACAAGGAGTTTTCTTTAAATTGCCTGCCTAGCAGGAGGGATTCTGCATTTAAAACCAGTTGAAAAAGATTTGTGGTTACAGTAGCTAGCTGTACTCTAACTCCATATGATTAAGTCATCATTTTGGGTTGCATTCCCATGGTGGTATATAGTATGTTAAAGGTTCCCATGACTGTAAGCCAGGCGTGGTGGTGCCCACCTGTAATCCCAGCACTTGTGAGATTGAGGCAGGAGGATCATTGCAAGTTCAAGACCAGCCTGGGCTACAAAGTGAGCTCAAGTCCAGTCTGAACTGCACAGTGACCCCCTGTCTCAAAAAAGACAAAAACAAAACAAAAAAAACCCCAAATCAAACCAAAACAAAAAACAGCAACAAAAAAATTGAATGAGTGGGTGCTTAATATGTAAATTTTGTGCAAAATTGAATCCTTGTTTAAATTAGCATTTCTTTCTTGGTTGCTTAGAAATTTCATTGATTTACAAGAGCTTCTTATTTTTTTTTAATGTCACCTACTATGAGTGATCCTTGTAATGGAGACAGAATCAGACCTTCAGTTGGGTCATTCACGCAGTGGGCTATCAACTTGTACATACACAGCGTTGTATTGTACGCTGTCATGTGGAGGTATGAAGAAGCCACAGTGATGCAAGGAAGTTGCAAGGGAAGGTTCATCAGTACCTAGAGGTCCGTATTTCAGTCATTGTTAAAGACAATTTAGGGAGACAGTTAAATATCAAGAAATGACTTTAACAGCTTTTGAGAAAATTAGTATAGTATGTGACATGGTTCAAATGATGAAATTACCTGCTAAACAAAAACCCCATAATTGTGATATAATAAATCTCTACCATAAGTCAGAGCCTTTTGGTGTCTCGTTTATTCATTTATGAAATAATTATTGATGTCTTGCTTTCAAGTCATCAGTCTTAGGTGCTGTGGCTATTATATATAATCATGAATATATAAAGAGCTTAGTGCATGCCAGGCATTTTATGACTATTAATTCGTTTGTTCTTCCAAACAGTGCCAAAAGATAGAAGCTCATTTAATTTCCCATCTTACAGATGATGACATTCAAGGTACTGAGAAGTTAGGCAACTTCCCAAGTTCACACTGCAACCAAATGGCAGAACTGGCATTCAAACCCAGGCACTCTGGCTCGAGAATCAGGGCTTGTGAGGCTAGGGATGTAACTCATTGGCAGAATTTGTGCTTAGAATACTTGAACTTCTAAATTTAATCCCCAGAGAAGTCAGTTTTGTGGGCAAAATAATACATAAGTTCTGATAAATACATAAGACTGTGATAAGAGTGACTAGAAGAAAGCATAGATGCATAAGCACATTGTTACAAGGTATATTGATAACAAGAATGTATTGATAGAAATCTGAGGGGAGCTGGGCTGAGGAGAAGGGTTAGGGCAGGCTCCCCAGAAGGCATATTGGAGTCAGGAAAGACAAGGAAAAACGATTGTTTGCACATAAAGATCGGATACATACATATGTTCATTTATATGTATATATCAATAAAGATAAGAGAAGATAATAGGTGTCAACTGAATGAAGGAACAAATATTTGTCTAGTGTTTACGACTTACTATATGCAAACATGCTATTTTTTCTCTTTTGAAAACCTTTACTCCTACTGTCCTTGGCAGGTACTGCTTCATTCTTTGTCTCCTTTGCAACAGAACTTTAGGAAAAATAAATCTATTCCAGATCTCGAGTTCTTTACTTCATTCTCTGTTAAGCTCATTTGTCAGTTTCTCCTTCCACTGTTGCTAAATCCAGTGGTTAGCTTAGTCCTCATTTTTTATTTGTCCAGTAGCATCATAAGTTGAACAGTCAGTCCTTCCTGTGTTTCACTGGCCTTCATGGCACTGAGATGTATGTACCCCTGGGCTTTTTCTCATCTTCCCCCCCCCCCATCTCACTCTTCTTTAAAAACCTCAGGCCTCAGACTTAGAAACTGTTCCAGGCCTGCTAAAAGCAAAGAACTTGGTGTCCAGGTCTTTCCTCAGCTTCAGTTCTCATTTGTGCAATTGCCCTCTTAATATGCAAGCTTGTTTGTCAGAGTTGTCAAACCTTTACTCTCCCAACTCATATGTTACCATTTATCCTGACCTGCTCTTCCACCCTTGCAGACGGGTTCCTGCCCCAGGGCTTTGGCCTTGCTGTTGCCTCTTTGAGGATGTGCTTTCCTCTGGATGTCCTTGTGACCCTTGGAGTCTTCTCAGGTGTTATCTTCCAGTGAGGTTTACCCTGATCACCCTATTTATGCTCTGGCTGGTATATAACTCAGTGTAAATTGCTTACCTAGCATGTATTAAGCCATGGTTTGATTCTCCAGTATCAAACAGAAAAATCCACAAAACCCCAAAAACTGATAATCCCACTTTAAAGTGCTCAGTCCCTCTCACATCCTGCTTTATTTCTTGTAGGATTTGTAATGTTTAAAAAACATTTTCTATGCTTCCTGTTAGTTATGAGATCAAGTTTTTGTTGTCTATCCTGAAACATTAGCTTTGTAAAGCCAAGATCTTGGTTTTATTCACTGATGTATGCCAGCAGCCTAGAGCTTAGTAGACAGAGCATAGGAAACAGTTGGAGAGTAGTAGGAATACAGTGAGGTCTGCAGTGCTCCAAGCTGGGTTTAAATAGGGCAGAAGCTACTGGAATGTTGCAAAAAGTACATTTCAAAAGAGAAGAATGTCAGAAAATGTGTAAAGCTAAGAAAGCATTGAATAGACTGGGTTGGGCATGGTACTAGTTTTTGTGTAACAGTTAGAATATTTAGACTTAAAAAAAAAAATCTCTGTAGTTAACTGAGAGATTCTTTCTGATTTCATTTTTTCCAGAGCCTCATTCAATTGCTTTATTGTTTCCACTTCAGAGAGAGACCTGGTAAGGAGCTTTGAGATTGTCCCACCTCATTGCTTCCTGGATTTGCCTTTGGTCAACTGGGTGTCTGAAGTTGCATTTTGCTTAAGTGTCTTCTCATTTTCTTTTCTCTCTCTTTTTTAGTTTAATTCCTGGAGTGACTGCCTATGGTGGGTTGCTTGATTGCTAGTATTTGGGGCCCTTAGGTGATGATTACTTCTCTGAGGTATCTTCCAGGTGAAGCTGCTGGTTTTTGGGTTTCGAGTCTGTTGGAAGGTCTTACCTCTTCAGTTTATTGGAGATGAGAAGTTGTTGCTTGTTTGGCCCGGTCCCTGGTTCTTTGGCACTGTGCCACCATATTTTTTGTGACCCTTAGTTAATCTCAGTCATGGATTATCAGGACCAACAGCTATTTAGAATAGTTATGTCAGTTTTGGCTGTAGTGGTAACACTACTATCAAACAGCCTAGAGAATAACAATCTGAGCTAACCCTTAATTTGCAACTTTTAACTGTGTGAACTAGATTTGTGATTATACAACAAAATACAAAACAAACCAGATAATTATATGCAATATATAAGTCCGTAATATGTCAGTTTTGCTCTTGGGGTTAAAATTTAAAATGGATTAAGGAGAAAATAGAGAAATGGAAGAAGAGAAAGAGATTTACAAGTAAGGTTGGAGGACAAAGGGGGAATCACACAAACTTGGGGAAATTGGTGCGGAAGACCAAAGGAAAAGAGAGATGGGTAAGATATAAGGAAGAACAGAACAGAACCACATCCACAAAGAGATTAGGAACCACTTTCATATATAAACAATGAAGGAGAAAGAGAAAAAACTAAACAAAGACAACAAACGTGAAAATGAAAAACAAATAGTTCACTTTCAGAATTTTCTCTGGTTTTGCTAATAGACACCCTGTGGAGACAGAGTCCCGAATCTCCTGCCACTCTAACCCAGCAAGCTAGCAGTTGCTTTATGGCCGAGTAGTAGATAATCTCAGCAGGCCTGCCCTGAGACCAGACTCACTGGGCTTGCCACAGTCCAAGCAGTTTTCATGAATCTGTGCCTAGCTAGGAGCTGCTGGAGGAAGCTGGCAGCAGTTCTGGGTTCTGGGCTTATCTGGCTGACTCCAAAATAGCTCCTAGCTAATCGCTCTCTCCTGTGGGAGATTGGAGTCCTTTGCATTCACTGCCAGCCAGTTCAGTCCTCCATGTCCACTGCTCCCCTCCATTGGCACATCTCTCTGCAGAGGCCTGCGGGGTTGCTAGCCTTGCTTGTCCCCGGGGTTGAACAGCTTGTCTGGTGCAGTGAGTCCTGTCTCGGGGTGAATATTGCCCTCTTTGTTGAAGTTTTTTTTTTTCACACTCTCTGTGGGCTTCAGATTTTTCCTGGGATTGGGGACTCACTTCTTTCCTTCTTCCTCATGATGCTACATTCCAGCATCTGAACAGTGACTGTCAGAGAGGATGTTTTCTCTGCTGCTTACAGCTCTGCCATCTTCCCCTTTTTTGTTTTTTATGTAGTCCAGGCTGCACTTGAGCTTGCAGTGGTCCTCCTGCCTGGGATTATAGGTGTGTGCCACCATGCCCAGTTAACTGATACATTTTTAGAAACATTTTTAGTATTTTTATTATAGCTAAGATTTTTTTTTTAGAAGTCGTATAATAATTATAACCAGCACACAGGAGGCTGAGGCAGGAGGATTGTTGCAAGTTCAAGACCAGCCTGGGCTACAAAGTGAGCTCAAGGCCAGCCTGAACTGCATAGCAAGACCCTGTCTCAAAAAGATAACCCCCTAAAAAGTTTCACATATTTATGGATTACAGTGTGATATTTTGATACATGTGTATGATGATCAGTTAATATATATGTAACCTAAATTATCATTTTTCTGTGGGGAGAACATTAAAAATTCTTTTAGCTATTTTCAAATATATAGTGAGTTGTTAACTGGCAGTTTGACTTGCCTTTAGTTTTCAACATCATCTGTAAGCTTGGTGCGCTGAAATCAGTATAAATAGTCTGTTTTTTCTTCTTATGCCATCTACTCCTGGGGCCTTTGGGAGCTGCCACCTCTTGTCCTGAAGTGTTTTTTTCTTGGCTGTCTTGACTTCCATAAGATAGTATTACTTTCCTGGTGTAGTCTCCTTTGGTCTTTTTCTTTGCTTTGCTTTAGCTATAACCTGTGAACCAGAAATTAACCTTACTCTCAGGATTGGGATATCCACTTAAATATGCTATATACATCAAATTAATCATGTCTGAGCCAAATCCATCATCTTCCCCTTAGGGTAGTGCTCCTCCCCCATGCCTTAGTTCTGTTAATGACCTTATCCATCAGATATTCTAACCATAAGCCTGAGTCATCTTTAGCTTCCTCTTTCTCCTTCAGCCTCTCTCTGCCAGTCTTGTTGATGCTTTTGCTGACATTCATGTCCTGACCCTGGCATACTCCTCATTCCTGCTACTCAGGTCAAGCTCTCATTTTCTTTATCTTTTGCTGGATCACTATGAGTTGGGCAGCTTGGGCTCGATAGTGATTTCAAGGCCAGTCTGAACTTCATAGTGAGACCCTGTCTCAACTTTACCTCCAAAAAACAAACAAACAAAAACCCCAAAACCACAAACGAAAAAACAAAATGAAGTTGCAAAACAGTTTGCAGAGTTCATCTAGTTTACAGCTAGGCATGTAAGGGACAGAAAGGGTAGATAGACGTTCTGAAAGGTTATAATTCTGCAAGAGTCTAACCCTGGATGAGATGTGAAGATCAGCATATGACTATAGTGTTGGGGGTAAATGCAGAAATAGAATTTCGTGAGAAGTACAGTTGCATTTAAATACAAAGTCTACTGTATGAAGGAAGACTTCCTAAAGGACGTGGTACATAAATTGGGTTTCAAAGCCCCAGGCAGAGAGTTTGGTCTGATAAAGCTCCAGACATAGGAGGACTGGTGAAATAGCTGATATGTTTGGGTCTTTTTATGACAAGGATAAAAGCTTTTTAAATGTTGAAGAAAAAGGCCTCTAATCAGGTGACATAAGTGATGTCTGTGAAGGCAGCTACTCCGGAAAAGGCTTTTGTTTAATTTAAGAGAAAAGGAACTTTGGGCTTTGGCCTTGCCCAGGAAATTGTTAATCAACATTGTACATTCTAGTTTTTGATAAAGACAAATTAGCTATCCAATTTGTTTACTCAGTTTTATTTATTTTTAAGGCAGTGTCTCTCTGTAGTCTAGGCTGGTCTTGAACTCACTATGTAGCCCGGACTGGCCTTGAACTTGTGGTGGTCCTATTGCCTCAGGCTCCTGAGTGCTGGGATTTTAGGTGTGGGCCACTGTGCTTGCTTGATGTAATTTTGAACTTACATGAAAGTTGCTAAAAATCATTCAAGGGGTTTGTTTTGTATTCCTATAGGAATTTATTAAAAACAGATAATAGCAATTTCAGTAACCATGCCTTGCAACACTTGTGATCAATTCAAAACTTTGTACCTTTTTCATTTTAGTACTGTTGGACAGTAAGAGCCTGATGTTTTTTGCAGAATTACAAAATCTTCTCTGTCACCTCTTGATTTTGCTTGGTTATTATCTTGATTATATTTGAGCTCTTGATTGTATTTTGAGCTCTAAAATATTTGATAATTCTTTTAAAAAGGTAAGTATTATTACTGTTAGTTTTCTGGCACAATAGAGAAGCAAACAGTATAAAACAAAAAGAACATGTTTATTGAGGACATGGAAAGGAGCACACAATCCATGGCAGTTGGGCTGTCTCCTTAGACCAGATACAGAGAGAAAGAGGGTTATATGACCTCTGATCGGAAGTGGCACATGGGGTGGATATTGATGACATGTGAGGAACTGATTGGAATTCTCTTTGTGCTCAAATAGGAAGGGGAGTTGCAATTAGGGCTGAAGAAGAAGGAAGTGGTAAGCATTCCTGCTTTGGCCTTCCACCACATTAGGCCACTGCCATAATTGTACAGTAATTTATACTAGGGCAAGAACCTTTCATTCCCATCTTTGTATTGTTAGGAAAAGGGCAAAGACTGTCTCTTACTACTGTCTGCTGGACAGGAGTATCGTGTTGGGGTCTAGGGGGTTGACGGGATGATGATTGATGCCCATGTAGAAGCTGATACCAGGTGTTTTAGCCAGTTAGTAAACACTTGCATCCTAGATTGGAGAAACAAAGAGACAAGGAGCTATGAGGAGGCAGGTCACTATCATAATTAAAGGACCCAGGAGAGGTAGAAGGAAAGGTGTCCTTGATCTGAATGTGTAGTTCCATCAGGGCCATGGTGAGGAAGAATCTGAAAAATTAGCGTGGAGTTGGGAGGGGTCAAGTTACAAGAGGTAATTATGCTCCCATCTGAAAGGGTAAAAGTGTAGGTAGGACTTGTCCTTGGTCCAGAGATTGAGCTGGAGAGAACAGAAAGCATGAGAAATGTAAGGTCTGACAATTGAATCATGTTTGGGAAATTATAAACTAAGGATGGGAAGGGTTGTGGTTACGTCACTATAAGTGACAGAACATCCTAGACCCAGAGGGGTCTCATGTTTAGAATGTAAGCGATTAGGAACCAAATAGTACAAAACAAAACAGAACAAAATAGAACAAAACATGACGTGGCCTGAAAATTGTGGCTGTGGGGCCTTGGTGAGATGGAGACGGGAGATAGGAGATGAGATGATCACTCAGGATGTTTAGAGTCAGAGGAGTTAGGGTTAGGACGGCATCACTTAGCTTGAGTGATGTGGAACCAGGATGGCAGTTCAGCAACCCTGACCATCGTAGAAGTTCCAAGAAACACCAGGTAGGGCCACTCCACTTTGGTTGTAGTCCTGTTGAGGGATCTGAGAAATAAAGGCTGGACCATTACCTGATTGGATACTCTGAGGTAGACCAAACCTTGGAATGATTTCTTGTAATGAGACCTTAGTAACTCTATCAGCAGTCTCCCTGGTTGTGGGAAAGGCTTCTATCTATCCTGAAAAAGTACAGTATGTAAAATCTACCTGCCAGTCCTACCTGCCAGGGGTGTGTCTGCGAAATTGATGAAAGGAAGGGGGTATGTGTCCCTGAGGAGAGGTTCTAACACAGAGTTGACAGGTGTGAGTAAGTTGTTAAGACCTGAGTGTCTGGGTCAGTCTACATAAACACAAAGGAATCCTGACAATCAGGATGTAGGGGGGGATGGTAAAAAAGGCATATTTAAGGTCTAGGACTATGAAGTGAGTGGTGGAGGGAGGGATATGAGAGAACATAGTACAAGAGTTTGGCACCGTTGGGTGAATTGGGGTAACAGCATCATTGATTACTCTAAGGTCTTGTACCAGATGATAGGACCCCTTAGGCTTGAGTGTCGGGAGAATGGGAGTATTGTAGGGTGAAAGGGTGATTTAAGAAAACCATTGTCTAAAAGACGCTTGATTTTAGGTTTAAGTCCCGGTAAATGTTTGGGAGCTATAGGATATTGGAGGTAGCAAGGAAAAACTGAAGGATCCCTGAGACGAATTAAAACAGGCATAGCATGGGTAGTGCGAGTAGGGTTGGAGGTATCTCAAACTATGAGATCAACAAGGGAAGAAGGGAGAGGAGAGTATGGCTTCGTGGCCCACTGGGAGGGTGTTTGGAGGACGAGAGCTATGGGGAGGGAGAAGGTAAAGGAGAAGTTCAGATTTTGGAGAAGATCCCTACCTAGAAGAGATGTGGGACATGTTGGAATTACCAGAAAACTATGATGAAGATGAGAGTTTGAAACCTGCATGGAATGGGCCATTTGAAGAGGCTGTGTAGGTTGGCTGTCAACACCCACTACAGAGACTATACAGAGTATAACAGCCTGAAAACTCAGGAAGAACACTATCTGTGGCCTTCACTATAAGTACAGAGAATGTTTTACTTGAGACCTCTAGTGAGACTCAGGGCTCTGAGAAGGATACCTTATTGGGGGCTGTGTGCCCTGAGGCCCATCAGTCTTTAGCAGCAAGTCCAAGTTGATCAGCCAGCAATGAATCCAGGGGTGATGAGATGTTCCATGAGGGCAAGGAGTGAGAGGGTGGCTTACCCACTCTCTGGTGGCTAGGACAGTTGCTCTTCCAATGGCCCTTGAGATTGCAGAGAGGGCATTCTCTTTCCCAGTGTTTGTTCTTGTTGCACTTGAAGCATGGTCTGGGAGGGGCTCAGGCAACTCTGCCTTGCTTTGGTTTACCTGTCTTAGAGCCCCCGTTGGTACTGCTAAAAGATAAGATTGTTATTTTTCCTCCTTTTGAGTTTTTTCTCTGTTGTGAAAAAAACACGAAAAACCAAATTAAAGTCTCCCAGTGGGGTTTGAGGTCCAAGTTTAGCCTTTTTTCTTGTGATCTGGCGCATAGCAGGAGGTATCTGTCTCCTCCAAGGTCACAAGACATCTGGTCCTCTGTGCTGGCTCCTTTGAGGCCCTAGCCTTGTCTGACTCCCTATAATATTTTTAACTGACTCAGCTGCAGGTACCACTTTTTTCTCTGAAAGAAGTAACCCAAACTGCCATGTGGGGTAGTGGGTGATGACTGATCTGGCTTTTTCAGCCCCAGTAGGGTCGAAGTTGTCGAATGGCAGTCAGGGATACTCTGCAGAGCTTTTAACTAGTGGTCCTCAGTAGATAGCAGACATTTTCATCTTGGGTAGGTGTATAGCTTTAAGTCTAGAGGAGAAAAAGGCAAAGAATCAATTAAGTATGCAGGGGCCAAATAATAGAATCAACAGATATTTATGAGTATAGTTTTAGTAATGGGTTCCCATAAGGAGGATAAGAGTAAGGTCCAGGGAATTTTAGAAACTGACATGTCATTGATTTATCATATACACATTTAGTTTTTACAATTGTGTAAGTATCTCCTGTGATATTAGAATGTCTAATGCCATCTGATTTTAGAGGATAGCTTGTTTTATTAATTTTACTTTTTTACTTAGGAGAGAGATCAGCTATGGTGTCATTTAAGACCTGTTGAATGTAGTTAATTATGGCCTCAATATGCATCATATAACTTTTTTTAAAGATCTAGTGGATTCCAGTAAAAGAAATCTAAAAGGAATTTAGAATTATCTCTAAATTTTAGTTGTTGAACATCTAGAAGAAAAGATTGATAACAGTACAGTGTAGTTAAGGCAGTAAGCTTAACATAAAACATTAAATGGATCTGCTATTTTCTGTTAACCATGGGTGTTTTAATTTTTGAGATTACATTTTGTAACACATGTCCTTTAATAGGATGTCATTGAAGAAATTTGTGGACATTGTTTGGACTGCTCAATATTTAAGCATCTCTAAGTATAGTGGCACATATATAACATGTATGTTACATAAATTTTTATTTAAAAATTGTCATTTGACTAGTAACTTTATGTTGGTTTGACTTGAATCTCCTGGCTGGAGCACAAGAAAAAGGCATATGTCTGGATCTGAAAGAAAGTGTTTATCATCATAAAGAATCCTAATTTTACATTTGAAGACATGAATATACCATAAGATCAGCAACAGTGAGTTGTCTTAGCCATATGAACTTTAGTTGGGGTGTCTCCCATAAGGCTATGGAGATTATTGGGGCCTCTGATTAATGAATAACAGCTGGTTAAAGTTACCAGGTGGCCACTTTTTAATTTCTCAGTTGAAGTCTTGTCCAATCTGTCCTTACTCCAAGGGATTTTGTTTAATCAGTTTTAGCATCATTTTGACCAGTTGGCAACTGAGGTGGCAACCGAGGTGGAAGCATGCTTTTTAAATCTATAAACCAAATAAACCTTGATCAAATGATCTGAAAATGCAAAAAAAAAAAAAAAAATTAAAAAAATTGTTGAGCACAAATAAAAAGGAATAGCTGTTTACAGAGCAGACAAATGGACTAACATGGGTAGATGAACTGCACAGTATAAACAGACTGGACAAAGAGACAACAGATACACAGACAAACAAACATCTTACAAATCAGAGTGCACTCAAATACATTTGGCCAATTGAACTATAATAAATAGACTAGTGAAACTTTTTGTAGGTTAATTAATAGAGATCTCTTGAAATAAGAATAGTAGAAAAGGAATCTAATTTATGGTTACTCTGAGATAGGTCAGCAAGGGGAAAAATGAACATGAATATGAACTATAGTCCCTCGGGACCAGCCTGTTCCTAATGTGGGAATAGGGATTGAAGCTGAGAAGGCTGTGGAGTGGGAGGTGTAGATGGCCACTGAGCAGCCAACTACCCAGCAGGCATTTGTGGGCAGTTACTGGGTGATCAACCACAAGATGACCACTTGTCACCATGTGACAGGGAAGCATAAGATGTTGACTGGTTACCATGAGACCAACGTGCTGGTTACATGGTGAGGGAGCACAGGATGGCAACTGGTCATCACGTGACCTGCAACAAGATGGCTGTAGCTGATCACATGATGAGGGACCACAAGATGGTGGCCGTTTACCCTGTGACCTGTTGTTATAAGATGGTGGTGCACAGTCACATGGTAGAGGACCACAAGATGGTGGCTATCCTCCATGTGGGCTACAGCAAGATGGCTGCTAAAGACCATGTGGCATGGGATTGTAAGATGGCAGTCAGGGGGCTCTGAGAAGATGGCAGATTGATAAGTAGGAAGGTAAAGAGCCTCTCTAAGAGAAACAGCTCAGACACTAGAATTTACCACCATGGAGAAGACGGGATGAAAGGAGAGAGATTCTCATGACCCAGGAAGAAACTAAGGAAAAAGAAAAAAAAAAAAAAAGAAAAACATGGATGGAAGGCTGGAACCAGACGTGTTCTCACCGGAGCCAGTCCAACTTGCGGTTGCATTGTTTTCACTGGAGCCGGTCCCTCTCACCGAAGCCAGTCTGACGCAGTTGTGCTGAAGTCGGGGGTTGTCGAGCCCAATGCCCTTGGCGGGAGGACGTGTTGCAATGGAGAACAGAGCCGGTATGGAGACCTGCACTAACCCTCAGTGAGTGCTCGGAATTTGGTCCTCCCGCAGGAGGGGGGTGACCAGCTGGATGACATATTGGAATTGGGCAGGATGGGTCTAAACCAGGAACCGCAGTGTCTTCAGTTGGCTGCTCCCCACCTAGAGAAGATTGGTGAGATCTCCTTGGGTTGGGTCATGCCCCTGGTTGGGACCCAGTAGGCAGGGACAAAATTGCTCCCAAAGTTGTCCTGAACCGGCTCGGTCTGCACGACACACACTAACACGGTGAAGGCCCCTGCTGGTTGACTGGCTTGGAGGGGATGGGCCAGCCTGCACCGCCCCTGCTTGCACCTCAGTGATCAACAGCAATCTGGAGAGGGCAGCCATCCCTGGCCAGCATGCTTCAGAAGAACCATAACTAATACGGAAAGGGACTGGGACCTCCACCATACACCTGTATGGAAGAAACCAGAAATGTGACAAGAGAAAGAAATAAGAAAAAGCCTCTGGCCACCAACCCAGGGAATATGGATCTAGGAGAGGTAAGTACCTCTCCTAGGTAAGAGGTAAGAGGTAAGAGGTAAGAGGTAAGAGGTAAGAAGAAGTAAATACCTAGAGGTAAGAAGAAGTAAATACAGAAGGGCAGCAAACATGCAATATCAGACACGGCATCAGCTGACATAAAGAAATATCTTTGTAACATTATAGATGAATTCAAAACTGAAATACTAATACAAGTAAAGCAAGATACAAGAAGATCAATAAAAGAAATGCTAAGTACCTCTCAGGAAGACGGGTGGAAGATTGGAGGAACACAGAAAAAGGAGAGAAACTTTTGATGAAGAATATTAAAAAAAATTAGAATACATGAAACAGATTCAAAGAGATTACCAGGAAATTAAAAACTCCATTGAAAGCTGGCAAAATTGCCTGAAAGAAACTAAAGATAGATTATTAAGACTTGAAGATAGGTTTGCAATGTGTTGATTGGGAAAGGAAAGATCTCTTAAAAATAATGAAGCAGGCAGTAAAAATATAATGGCTAGAGGATGACAGGAAGATCTGTAACTTAAGAATAAAAAATGTGAGTGAAGAAGCAGGGGTAAACACAAATGAAATATAAAGGCTATTCATAGAAATAATTAAGGAAAACTTGCCAAGCATAGGAAAAGGAAATGATATTCAGATGTATGAGGCATACAGAACTCCAGCCAGCTACAACCAAAACAGATCTACACCCAGACATGTAATAATCAGGATCCCAGAAATTCATCACAAGAACAGAATATTAAAAGCTGTCAGAGAAAAGAAACATGACCTATAAAGGAAAACCCATCAAAATCATGACAGACTTCTTGACACAAACCATCAAATCAAGAAGAGCTTGGAGTAAAGTATTCCAAGCCCTGAAAGAAAATAACCTCCAACCCAGACTGATGTACCCAGCAAAACTGTCTCTCAAAATTAATGGAGAAACAAGATGCTTCCATGGCAAAGAGGAACTGGGGGAATTTGTGACCACCAATCCAACCTTACAAAAAATACTGAAGGACATTCTAGAGAGAGAGAGAGAGAAAAAACACCAGGATTCCAGAAACAGTGGCAGAGAGGCCTTAATGAACTGGGCAGACAGTGGAATGAAGAGGAAAAGTAGACAACCAATGGTAGAAAAATAGCATAGCAGAAATGAGGCAGAGAAGATTGGCTATAATATCTAACATAGATACCTTTGATACATTAACAAAAAGAAACACAGGCAGATCAGGAGATAGGGTCCATCGAGATGCTTTGTATAGGAAATATAATTAACCTGAAAGAGGGTTTATGGACAGAAAGTCAAATATGAGAAAAAAATGTTCTATGTGACAGGGAACCGGAGAGAAATAGGGGCAGCTCATCCAGCAGCTGCAGATAGGTTGGAAAGACATGACACTTTTATGCAGTGGAGAACTACTCAGCTGTAGCGAAGTTTTCCTTGAGGCTTTTGTAGGTAAAGGAATACAACTTAAGATCAAGCTCAGAGGTTAAAAAATTTAGAGTCATTTAGGTAAATAGCAGGTTGCTCCCCTAATCTAAAAACTAAAGGAGTTAGTGGAACCTAAAATGTACAAAGTACCCTGTGAAAGTGAAAGGGGAGGAATTGTCTAAAAAAGGAAGGCAGAGGACATTGTTAATAGTGTATCAGGAGTTAAAATCCCCGTTATTCTCATCTCTCTGTTTAGTTTGATTATATTCTGTTCCAATCTGTCTGCTTGTACTAGATTTAAGGGCACAGACAGCTATTCCAAAAAGAGCAGGATATACTACAGTAACCATCCTTAATTTCCTATTAACTCAATCTGAAGCCCTGTATAACTTACACTGTCTTATTGTGACTGATCTTATTTGAATCTGGTTTGTTAGATTGCTGTTTTGTCTTGACTGCTTTTATTCGAATCTGTTACATTTGATAGTATCAAGTCTGAGAGTATAGGCAAATACTCTGAAGAAGACAAGATTCACTAGGATACCCATTCTGGTTTGACTATTACCTGCTTTTGAAGTCTTATAATGTCTCCAATGTTTTGTTTTTATTAATATTGTCATGTACTGCTATGTTCAATTATACTATATCTGATGATACAGACACTTCTATTGAAGATAACAAGAGACATCATAATAACCATTGTAGATCACCTGGTATTGTGGTTTTATGTGTCTTTTTCGCTTTGTGTTTTTCTAGGAATTTGTTTTGTTTTATCTTGCTTTGTTTTGTTTTTCCCTCTAATACAGAAAGGACAGGTATACATGTAGAGACTTAGGCATGCGTAGAACTTCTAAACAGTTTATGAGAACTGATTATATAATGCCCAATAAAATGAACAACTACTTTGAAGAAAAAGAGACACTAAGGTACCCAGTGCTGATTCTTTAGTGTCATGATGTGAAATCCAGCAATACTGTTATTCTTTGTTCAGAGTGATTTTAGTCTGTTTTGTTTAATTTCAACATACGTGAAGGTATGGACAGCTATTTTGAAGAGAATGAGAGACATTATGGCAAACCATTGTTGACTTCCTTATTGTCTGGTCTTGGAAGACCTAAAATGCCTTCACCATCCTGTTCTGATCAATTTTATACTATGTTTTATATGAACTCTCCGTATACAACTATTTGGAAGAAAACGAGACAATATGATAGACAGTGAGGATCTCTGGTTGTCTTGCTTTGAAATTTGTGTCTCTTACATTGTTTTCTTATGATCTGTTTTGTTATGTTTAATTTTACTCTCTTAAAAAAAAAAGATGGTCTTCATAGGGCTGTGAAAGTATACATTAAACCTGAGCACCTTTACTTTTAATAAGTGCTTTGCCCTCTGTATATAACACTCTTAAAATCCAGTTGTATATGATGGAAAACATAAACAACATAGATATCACAATGCAGCTAGGGTAGTGCTGCAACTTTAACTATGTTTGTCTCCAAATTTGTACATCTTGTGTAAAATAGGAATGTTTCCAAATAAACTATGAATGTTTTCTGTATAATATATGAATGTTTCTGAGAAGAAACTAAATAGGTAAGGGGTTAACCTGTTCAAAAGGTACCAAATAATAGCTTAACTGGACAACCTTAAAATTAGCCTAGAGAATCCTTATATTTTAGTGATCCATCAAGAATGAGAGAATATTATATAGTTAGATTATAATGTCTTGTCTATTTTATCCTTTCTGTCCGGTTAGATTATAATGTCTTGTCTATTTTATCCTTTCTGTCTGGTTACATTTTTTGTTTTCAAATTTCAATAAAACATCTTATATGCAAAAAAAAAAAAAAAAAAGATGGCAGTCAAACACCATGTGGCCTGCTAGGTTGCTTAAATGCACGAGACTGAATATGGTAAGCCGATGGGGAAAATGGCGACACAAGAGCAGGGAACAAAGAAGAAGAGGGGCTGTCTGACAGGATAAATGGCTCGGGTTTAGGAGTCTGAGACTGGGGAGAGGAAGTAAAGGAAGACTTAGAGACTGCTGGGGGTGAGGAAGGGGGAGAACGAGTGAGAGAAGAACACGTCCTCAAAGTGAGAAAGGCCTGAAAATAAGGGTTTCCTGCCAGCTTGGCGCTGTTGTGACAAAAGCATAAATAAAAGATGAGCTTTTTGGTTTTTATAGTCTTCTTGAGGCCAAGAGCACCAAGATTATGAACCA
Organism: Dolichotis patagonum; assembly: GCA_004027295.1. Lineage (NCBI taxonomy): Eukaryota > Metazoa > Chordata > Mammalia > Rodentia > Caviidae > Dolichotis > Dolichotis patagonum. Next base: position 73,238 of record PVJX010003584.1, on the reverse strand, counting down.
GGCACCCCAGAGGGGTGTTTTTCAGGGGACAGGAAATGGTCCCCATGACTGAATTATAAATGAGCTGAGAGAACAACTTTGCCTTGGGACGTAAGAGCTTTAGCTCCCTGTCTACAGAACGTGGAAGCTGTCCTGGATCACACTTATCAAAAGAAGTTGTCACTTGTTTTGAAAGTCTTACACGGGAAGGTCCCAACACCCATTCTCATCAGCCAGTCCCCCGAGAGTGCGGGTGGGGCCTCAGAGAACAAGAGGGTCACAGTTTTGCCTCCAGCTGTCCTGCCCAAGGAACTTGAAAACTGTTATCTCTGTCTAGGGACGGCAGTGGATGGGTTTTCTGATGCAAGCTTGTGAATTTTAGGAACAGAAACAGAAAACCCTGGATGGCAGCTCACCTGTGATGAATGAGGAGGGGCCGTGTTGCATGTGGATTAGTGGCGGCAAATAAACAGATCCCAGAGGAAGGAAAGGTGGTTCGTGGGCAGCGGAGCTCAAGCTGGGAGTGACTGCCAGGAGCTAACGCACTCTGCCATCTGAGTCGTGGCTCCAGAAATGTTGAGTTTTGTGGTGCAATAGATAAGCAAAAAGTACAAAATGAAAAGAACAAGTTTATTTATTTTTTAAAATAAATTTTATTTAAAGAGAAAAAACAAAGAAAACAACCTAACAAAACAGAAAAAGGGTAGCAACAATATAGAATTCCAAAGGCAAAAAATAAAAGAACAACAACAAAACAAAATAAACAATAAAATAAAAGAACAACAACAAAACAAAAACACTTAGAAGTCCGCCACTTGATAAGTTACATACATACTTATCCTTGGAAATAGTTGTTCAAGTTACAAAATTAAAGCATACAAAGTAGACTTTCAAACAGTGAGACTGTTAAAAGTTCTGCTCAACAATCTAACAAAAATAGTAATGTGGTCATCTATCCTACACACTTAAACATACATGTAGTTATATGCTTTAGAGCACTTTGTCTCTCTCTGTCTCTCTCTCTCTCTCTATATATATATATATATACACACACACACACACACACACACACATATTTTAAATTTTATTTTAAGGGGGGTAAAATTAAACACAACAGAACAGAATGGGACATAAGAAAGCATAAATTTCAAAGCTAGACAACCCAAGATCTTTACTATCTGTCTTATTGTCTCACGTTCTCTTCCAAATAGTTGTCCATACCTTTGCATATGGGGAGCTCATACTAAATAACATAGCAATCTTTTCACAAGATGTGTAGTTTACTGACTCCCACTTGCTAAGAGGAGGAGGGACACGGGATGAGACAGGATGACATGAGATGTTTGATTCTCAGCTTGCGCCTCACATCTACCTCCCAGAGAGGGGAGGAGCTCCTTGTTCTCCCAGCACCCTGAGTCAGCCACACAGTGCAGGTCCCGACGCGCCAGGGTCCCTCTCCTTCAGGCTGCTGAAAGTCTGCCACACTCACAGCTGCCCCCCAGAGAGGGGAGGAGCTCCTTGTTCTCCTGGCACCCTGAGTCAACTGCATGGTGCAGGTCCCGATGCACCAGGGTCTCTCTCCTTCAGGCTGCCAAAAGTCTGCCACTTTCAGCCGCCCCCTAGAGAGGGGTGGAGCCCCCTGTTCTCCCGGTACCCAGAGTCAACTGCACGGTGCAGGTCCTGATGCACCAGGGTCCCTCCCCTGCAGGCCCCCCAAAGTCCGCCATACTCACCTGCTATCTCTTACTGATGAATTGACCATTCCATTTCCAAAGTTCTGAAATGGCCAACAGACCACAGAAAGAATTCTCTTTAGGCTCCTGTTTGAAACCAGCAGCTACAGCAATCTGCTGGCCTTGCTTCAGGGCCAAAAGAACAAGTTTATTGAGGACATGGAAAGGAGCACACAACCCGTGATGGTTGGGCTGTCTCCTTTAACCAGATACAGAGAGGAAGAGGGTTATATGACCTCTGGTCGGAAGTGGCACATGGGGCGGATATTGATGACATGTGAGGAACTGATTGGAGTTCTCTTTGTGCTCAAATAGGAAGGGGAGTTGCAGTTAGGGCTGAAGAAGAAAGAAGTGGTAAGCATTCCTGCTTTGGCCTTCTGCCATGTTAGACTACCTCCATAATTATATAGTATTTTATACTAGGGCAAGAACCTTTCAACTACCATCAGATTTAACCACTAATGATAATTTGATTTGTTTCCTTCTAGTCTTTTCTTGGTTTACTTTAGTTTTTCTGTTTACTTTTTAAATATGATTGAAATCACATGGTAAATGCAGTTTCTTTTTTCCTTTTCCATTATAGCAGTATTTTCCAAATCACTATTTCATAAACATTTATGTCAGCCATATAGTATGAGTTTCTAATACAGGTTCTTAAGCATTTAAGTTGTTCTCTTTTTTGCCTTGGTAAGTAATATGTGATTAATGTCTTTTGAAAATATTTTTCTGTATTTTAGAGAACTATTTTAGGATAGATTATAAGAAAGGCCCAAGAGTACCAGTTTTTTTTTTAAAGAATAATTTTAGATCTAGTATGAACATTTTTGAGGCACTTAACATGTTTTCCAGAAAGATTGTAACCAGGGTATTCTTCCTATAAGCTGTAGATAACTATATTTATCAGCACTGATCATCTTAAGAAAAATTTGACTAATTTAATAAACATTGAAAAAAAGGCTTATTTTTATTCAAGTTTTTTATATGAATATAGTAGAAAAAGTTATTATAAGTTAGATTTTACTTTTGTGTGTTTATAATAGACAGGTCTCCTCCTCCTCCTCCTCCTCCTCCTTCTTCTTCTTCTTATTATTATTTGGGTACCAGGGATCGAATTTGAAACCTAGTGCTTGCCAGACAGGAGCTTATGTGTTACCTAAACCTCTGGCCCCGTTATTATTATTATTATTATTATTTTTTTTTTTGGTGCCGGAGATTGGCCTCATGATCTTGCACTTGCCAGGCAGGCGCTTACACTTCTGAGCTAAATCTCCAGCCCCCTTATTATTTACCGCCTATACTGAGTTTCATGTCCCCCATAGCATCATTATCTTCTGTTGCATAAGAAAAGATGTATTAAAAAAAGTAGACATGGTGGCACATGCTTGTAGTCTCAGCACTTGGAAGGGTGACAGAGAAGGAACTTGGTGAGTTTGAGGTCAGTGTAAAGCTACATATTGAGTTCAAGGCTGACCTGGACTTATAGTGAGACTCTGACTCAGAAAATAAACAAACCCAACATAAAAACCAAGCAGTAACAAAAAGGTGAGTTACATTAAGTAAAGTTTGAATTGAATGTATTATAATTTGTAAATTTGATTATCTGTAGCAACAGTATAATTCAGCATATTTAGTCTGAGTCCCCAGCCATTAGTTAGACATAGTTAATCATTTTGTCAATGGACAAAAAGGCCTGTAGGACTTCAGGGTAAGATGAAACCTAAAAGAGGGACAAAGATAGGCTTGGCCTTAGTGATCAGCATCAGACATAAATTAGAGCATAAAAGATGATGAAATGGCAGCACATTTTATGGCTGGGAGTATATAAGAAAGTTGTAGACATTATGCCTCATTTGGAATATGCTTTGGAGAATTGAGTAGGATGTTTTTGTTTGTGTTATAAAAAATAGCCAGCTAAAAAACAGATGAGTAAGTTTGTGATAGTGTCTAATAAATAAGACCTTAGGAAATACATTGTTTTTTTTTTTTTTTCATTAGAACAAGAATGATATTGAAGACAGGTGTGGTGCAGCACTTGGGAGGCTGAGGCAGGAGGATTGTTGGAAGTTCAAAACCAGCCTGGGCTACAAAATGAGCCCAAGGCCAGCTTGAACTGCGTAGCAAGACTCTTATCTCAAAAAGACAAACAAAAGAAAGTAGAATGATATTGAAGATGACAACTATAACCAGAGAGGGCTGCAAAGCATCTGCTTCTCTACTTGGCATTTTCATTGTGATCCTTGGGTGACAGGGAAGTACTGTGTGTTTAGGTGAGGGGTTTTTATTTTTCAGGTAGATATTTTTCCAAAATGGGAAGAAACCCTTTGGAGGTTGATCAGACACTCATTGAAATGAAGTAGTTGATGCAGATGGAGATTTTATTTATTGAACCAAATACTGTATTATATAGAAAGTTCACAGGCTGACAAGTCAATGTCTTCTTTTGATAAATCTATTTTTAATTTCCTTAGAGCCTGATTCCTGGGGACAAAGGGGGAGAAGGAAGGGGTGAACCTGCAGAGGATCAGAGTTTGTGACATTATGAAATATGTATTTGGTCTTTATTCCTGTTTCTTGGCATTGTATAACTGCTAAAGACTTGACTGTCCTGAATCATGCCCGTTTGTATGGCATTGAGTTCATTGTTGGCTGGCAGTCCTTAGGTGGCTTTAGGAATGACTGGTCGCAGGAAAGACCAATGCAGGAGTAAAGGGTTGAGACTTTGAGGCCACCCCTCAGCCTCTAGCGAGGGAGGAGGGTTAAAGATTAAGTTGACTGCCAGTGTGTAATTAATCATGCCTAAATAATGTTCCATTAAAAATCCCAAAGGACAAGGTTTGGGGAGCTTGTGGATAGCTGGGCACATGGATGTTTCTGGAGGGCAGTGTACCAAAGAAGGACATGGGAGCTCTGTTCCCTTTCTCCCATACGTCACCCTAACTAGGCATCTCTTCCTCTGTATTCTAAGATAAAAGTAAAGGTCTTCTTGAGTTTTGTGAGCTACTCTAGGAAATTATCGCATTTGAGAGGGTTTGGGGACCTGGATTTATAGCTTTTTAGAAGAAGCATGGGTAAAGCAACCTGGGTCTTTGACTGGCATCAGACCTGGGGTACAATCTTGTGAGACAGAGCCTTCACCCTGTGGGATTTGACGCTGTCTTTGGGTAGTTATTGCCGTAACGGAACCAGCTGGTGTACTTTAGAATTGATTGCTTATTTCATATATGGGGAAGCCTCCTCCTTATTTCTGACCTGATGTCAGAAGTATGTTGTCAGAAAATAGTAGGAGAAACTAAGTTTATTTCTACAATCTCAGAATTTGGGTTATGAGTAAAAGTTGTCATGTAGGGATGGCCTAACACATTGTATTTCAGTGCAGTTTATGGCTAAGGAGTTAGTGTACTTTAGTGTTTCGTGATTTCATTACATTCTAGATTATCTGAAGAACAGTGTAACTTCAAATTTAAGAGCATGAGTTTGGTGACTTAGTTTGAATGCTGGATCTGCCTCTTAGATCTTTGGCTTTTTTTTTTTTTTTTTTTTTAATTTTGAGATGTCGTCTCACTATGTAATTGAAGCTGGCCTTGAACTCATGGTGATTCTCCTGCCTCAACCTCCTGAGTACTAGGACTCAGGTGTGTGCCACCACGTCTGGAAGATGTGTGGCTTTAGACAGGTACTTATTCTCTCAGCCTCAGTTTTTTTTTTTTTAATTTTTTTTAAAATTTTATTTTAAAAGGGAGTAAAATTAAACACAACAAAATAGAACAGAATGGGACATAAGAAAACATAAATTTCAAAGCTAGACAACCAGAGATCTTCACTGTCTGTCATATTGTCTCTTGTTTTCTTCCAAATGGTTGTCCATATCTTTGCATATGGAGAGCTCATACTAAATAACATAGCCAATCTTTTCACAAGATGTGTAGTTCACTGGCTCCCACTTGCTAGGCAGGGGGGAGGGGGAGGGGGGACACAGGATGGGGGGCAGGACGACATGAGATGTCTGATTCTCAGCCCACATGCAGGCAGGATCACAGCCATCCCCCAGAGACTGGAAGAGTTCCTTGTTCTCCCGCCACCCCAAGTCATCCGCACTGTGCAGGTCCCGATGCGCCAGGGTCTCTCTCCTTCAGGCTGCCAAAAGTCTGCCACACTCTCAGCCACCCCCCAGAGAGGGGAGGAGCTCCTTGTTCTCCTGGCACCCCGAGTCAACCGCATGATGCAGGTCCTGATGTGCCAGGGTCTCTCTTGTTTGGGCTGCTGAAAGCCTCCCACACTCTCAGCGGCCCCCAGAGAGGGGAGGAGTTTCTTGTTCTCCTGGCACCCCGAGTTAACCACACCGTGCTTCAGTTTTTCTTATCTGTGCAGTGGGTTGTTTTGAGGGCTACAGGAGTTAGTTATGCCTAGTCTTTGGGAGTACTGGTATGTGTGTATTATATACTATGTAAATTCTAGCTTTTTAAGTTATTACCATTGAGCAACTTGTTTACAGTCTCACTTGCAATGCAACAACCATTAGCTCAGTGCCTACTGTGTGCTTCTCCCCTGAGAATAGAGACAAATAGAAGTAGTCTGCCTGTGTACTCCCAGGCTACTAGGGATACCTACATATTATTAGTAATTTCTTTATTCACAATTTTTCTCTTATTTTTTAAAAAAATATATATGGTACAAAATTTAAATGGTATGAGAGAGTGTACAGAGAAAAGTTAGCTGTCTTCTCCTCAGAATCCTATTCCTTTTTCTAGAGACAGCCACATATGTTGTATGTGTATTATTATATATGTATGTGTATATGTATATATTTCTTGTATTTCTTGCTCTGTCTTCATGAATCAGCATACTGTATATACTGTTAACTGTTTTGTGTCTTTAAAAATTGATGTATATTGGACACAGTTTCATACACATACACAGTTGGTATTCCATTATTTACAAATTCCAGATTCTCAGATTTAGCCGACACAGATTGAAAATATTAAAAAGTTATTCGCTGACATTACTGGGTATGTCTGTGATGTGATAACTGCCTCTGTACCTAACAAGTACAGACTTCTTGTCATTATTCTTTAAATGATATAGTATAACTGTTTGAGTAGAGCTTACATGGTTTTAGTAGTCTGGAGATGAAGTATACAGGGAGTGAGGCATGGTGATACATACCTGTAATCACTGGTACAAGGGAAACTGAGATAGGAGAAGTGTTGAGTTTAAGACTAGCTTGGGTAATACAGCAAGGCCCTTTCTCAAATAAAATATACAGGAAGAGTGTGCGTAGGTTACCGGCAGATGCTCACCATTCTGTATGAGACAAGCTTCCGCAGAGTTCATGCCCTGGGGTGGGGGTGCCCTGGGACCACTTCCTCTTGGATAATGACTGATGAGTGCACATATTGACCTTACTTGTGGTCTTTCTTTCTTTCTTTCTTTCTTTCTTCTTCTTTTTTTTTTTTTGGTACGGGGGATCAAACTCACGACCTTATGCTTGCCAGGCAGGCGCTTAAGCCACTGAGCTAAATCCCCAGCCCACTACTTGTGGTTTTTCATAGTTGCAGTTTTACATGTACCTTATTTAACCATTCCTGATAGAAATTTAGGTTGTTTCCAAAAATGTTTTACAATGTTAACATGAAAATCATTTTACACTTAAATGTTGGAGGCAGAAACAAAACAAAACAAAGAATTCTCAAAAGATAATTTCTGGGTGAAGTTTGTATGCATTCAAAATTTTGACAGATTTTACTAAATTATGGTCTTTTAGATGGCACTGGACTCGACCTACTCACTTTGTAGGAGAATGGAAGAAATCTTTCAGTTCCTTGTGTTCAGTGTTGTGTTATTGAAGCCCAGGAGTGACCAGCTCTGCCAGGGAGTGGAGAGAAACACAGTAGGCATCACAGGGGTAAAGGGCATTTATTCTAGAAAGAGGAAATGTTATATGGAGGGAAAAGTGAGACTTTAGGTTTGGTGGAGGCAGTGGACAGTGCTGGGGCAAAGATGGAGGGATCCCTTCACCTTGGTGGTCAGGTGACAGAGACCCTGAGTGGTGGTGGTGGTGGTGGTGGTGGTGGTGATGGGGCTTACAGTGGAAAGAGAAAACTTACAAAGCAGTCATTTATTTATTATTTATTTATTTATTTATTTATTTATGGTGCTGGGCATCAAAGCCCGGGCTTTACACATACTAGACCAGTGCTGGGCTAACCAAGCTATGACCCCAGCCACAAAACTAGTATTTTAGCAACCATTTATTACCTCAGGAAACTTTCTGAACTTAATAGAATCTGAGTTGTAAAGTGGCAGTGGCAGGAGATCTTTTGGCTTGGAGATGTTTTATATATATATATTTTTTTTTTTTTTTTTTTTTTTTTTTTTTTTTTTTTTTTTGGGTGCTAGATATTGAACCCATGTGCAAGCGATTTCTGTGCTCTGTGAAGATGTCACAGGTGCTGGGTTTGGGCGTACAGATAATTTTGGGGACTCTTACTGTATCCTTAGTAATTAAGCAGAGTCTATATGGTGAGGTTCTGCATAGTATCTTTCTTAAAAACAAAAAACAAAATAATGAACCAAACAGCTTTTGCTGCTAGAATCATGGATGTAGATCCAAACCCTTACTGTCCCAAGCACAGTGGGAAGCCTGGAGGGCATTTGGTGTCATTCTCACATTCTTTGTGTGCAGCCTTGGTAAGTGATCCACAGAAAAATGAAAGTGAAGGTATTTAGCATTCTTGGGATTTTTAAAAGCTTTTAGTTGGTTTATTATGTGGGATTTCTTTTTTAAAAGCTTATACCAGTGAAATATGTAGTGAGTGGTTTTGCTCATTTATAATTAAGGATGCTAAGGGATTTACATATATTATGTTCTTTAATTCTGATAAATACCTAGTAGAGGGAAACTACTGTTGTGAGTTCATTTTGTGGGCAGGAAACTTGAGGCTTAGAAGTAAAGTAATTTGCTCAGAGTTTTGCAGATAAGGAAGAGGTGGAGTCAGCGAGGTGTGGATCTGCAGCAGACTCTGGAGCCTGCTCTGCAGTTCATGTCAAGGCTTTTGCAGAGTAGGGAGTACTGGCCTTTTGTGGGAAGAAGGGCCCGGGTGCAGTGATGTGGGGTTTCTAGTCATTCTTGGGTTTCTGCTGGTGCCCAAAGTATAGGAGCAAAGGTGGGATACAGACTAAATTAAAAGTAGGATTTGAACTTCTGCGCTTCTCCCACCCCCAGTATTTCAGTAGGGTTGGTAGAACTAAGGGAAGGGTGATATATGCCCCTTGCCCAAACTGACTATGCAGTGTCCTTCTGTGTTTTGGAAGCTGGTGGAAAACTGTATAAACTTGTCTCTCCGTAATCCAGGATGTGAACAAGACCAAGGTTCTTGGACGGGTAACTGGGCAAGTTAATTGAGTACCTGTTTCGTTTCTCTCATCTATCTTCCCAGCTCCTCCTTCCTCATGAAAAGTGGCCATCTGCTTTCCTGATCTTTGCTGCTGCCACTGCCTTGCTTTTGTAATAGTGAATCATCAGTGGTATAGAGGTAAAGGAACCATGTATAATGCCAGTATTATGATATAAGCCTTCCATACTATATAAGTTACAGGGCATTTACTACCATAGTTTTAACAAAATTGCTTTAATTAGTAGTACTGCACTGAACCCAGAGCCCATAAGATCCCCTCATTAGAAAGTCACCATGCAGACTTCTCCCTTTGTGGTTAGTGATCATCTGTGTGGTAGGAGGAGCACTCAGAACTCCTCTGGGCCAGGGAGAAGCACTTCCTGTTGAACACAGATCTCTGCTTGTACAGCACACTCATCCTTTCTGTGCAAAATAATGTCATCAGAGGTCCCCTAGCAGCTGCTCCTATGGGCATCATTATCTCTCTTCTTAGGTACTCTTTGGTCACTGGTAATCAGAGTTTGAGAGGTTTCATGAATGTAATTGAATGTCCATTAAAAATTAAAGTATTAGAGTAGTCTTGAGTATATTGGGAGGGATAAGCTGGTGACGTGACAACTTAGGGAAATTTGTCTTTATAAAAGCAAGTGCATATATGCAGGCCATGATGAGAAACTCATGGTGCGGGAGAGATGACTATGTTAGTCAGTGCTGGCGTAGTGCTTTAAAATCACACAGTGCTGGTGTGGTGGTGCACACTTGTAATCCCAGTACTCAGGAGGCTGAGGCAGGAGGATTACCATGAGTCTGAAACCAGCCAGAGATACGTAGTGAATTCAAGGCCAACCTGAACTACTAACAAGACACTACCTTTTAAAAAAAAAATCACACATAGTATGCACACCTAGTTACATTTAATGTCGAGGTTGTCCAGAAGCTTGCAGAATGTACTTAGTTGAGCCAGGACTGGCTCCAGTCTGTATATTCTCTTCTGGTATGTCTGATTGTGTTAACCTCATTCAGTGGTATAGCACTGAACCATGAAAGCTATTGGTGTTTTCATTTCTTCAGTGGTAGCGCGCAACTTTTGTGTGCCCTCATTCTTGCTTCAGTCTATATTCAGAGGTGGTTGTCAGTCCACCTCTGAGTCCACCTCTGAGTCTACCTCAGTCTACCTCAGAGGTAGGAGCAGTATTGGAGCATATTATTCTTGGCCTTTGTCTCCATCGTCTCATTGTTTCTTTCCACAAGAGTGATTTTTCTGATTGGTTTACTGGAGGAGACTGTCTCACTATTGGCTTACATTTCCCAGGTGTGGGGTCACTCCTCAGAACACTGCCTGACCTCAAATTGGAACTCTCTTACCTCCTGATCCTCAAGAAAAACCTGCCATCAGCTGAGCCCTGCCTCCCTGCGTGACTAGAGCCAGCCTTTCCTCTTGTCCTGGGGGTGGGGTGATAAAGCCTAGGAGGCATTCATTGCAGCTTTGCTAGAAACTAGAAGGAGGATGCTGCCCTTATACTTTGACCTGCTCTTGGGTCCTTGAGACTACAGAGCCAGTAGGTAGAGCCTAAAGGAGAGAAAGAAAGTGATTGTGATGCCACCCCCCTCCTCCCTAGTCTGAAATACAGTCTGGAAGTTTTTTGCCAAAGTTAAACACTGTTTTAATTGTTACTTAAAATGTTAGGTCTCTGGTTAGTTAGGATGAAAGTGATACAGGTTTTACAAGAGAATTTTGATTTAAACTGTATACATTGTAACTGAAATAAAATTATTTACAGATGAGTGATAGTGTTAAGCAGATTTGCAGCATGCTTTTTATAGTGGTCTTGATCAGTGTTGTGCCTGATTTTTTGTTTTCTTCAATGCAAGACAATGCCTGCTTATTTATTATCCTTAAAACACTAGTAGAACCCCTTTGTATTTCTTTAAGGGCTAGAGAAACTGTTAGTGGGAAGGAGTTCTGGTGATCTGCTTTGCGTTTTTGACCAGATTTTAATTTATTATTTTTTAAATTTTATTTAAAGAGAAAAAAAAATACAAAACAGAATAACGGGTAGTAACAATACAGAATTCCAAGGAAAAAAGGAAAAGAACAACAACAACAACAAAAAAAACCACTAAGAAATCATTACTTGATAAATTACATACTGACATCTTGGAAATAGTTGTTCAAATTACAAAATTAAAACCTGCAAAGTAGACATTCAAACAGTGACACTCTTAACAGTTCTGCTCCACGATCTGACAAAAACAGTAATGGTCATCCTTTTACACACTTAAACATACATGCAATTATATCAAAAGTGTAAAATTGAACACAACAAAACAGAACAAAGTGGCTCACAAGAAAGCAATGTAAGAGACATAAATTTCAAAGCTAGACAATCGGAGATACTATCTATCATATTGACTCTTGTTTTCTTCCAAGTAGTTGTCCATATTGTCACAGGGAATTCACATGAAACAACATAGTATGGAACTGATCTGAACAGGACGAGGAGGGCGTTTCAGGTATTCAAGACCAGACAATAGGGAAGCCAAGAATGGCCGTCATAGTGTCTCTCATTTTCCTTAAAACAGCTGTCCCTACCTTCATGTGTGTTGAACTTAAACAAAGCAAGCTAAAATCACTTTGAACAAAGGATGATAGTTTTGCTGGATTACACATCATGACATTATGGAATCAGCACTAGGTACTGTAGTGTCTCTTTTTCTTCAAAGTAGCTGTTCATTTCAACATGTGTTACATAGTTGGTTCTCGTAAACTGTTTATAAGCTCTACACATGCATGAATCTCTACATGTATACCTATCCTTTCTGTATTAGAGGGAAAAACAAAACAAAGCAAGACAAAACAGAACAATTCCTAGAAAAGCATGAAGCAAAAAAGTCATATAAAACCACAATACAAGGTGATCTACAATGGTTACCATGATGTCTCAGCAGTATATAACAACATTAATAAAAATGAAGCATTGGAGACATTATAAGACTTCAAAAGCAGATAATAAACCAGAGTTGACCAGGAGATTTTAGACATGATACTTGGTCTGAGTTTTATTTTCCTCATGATAGGTTGTACTTGCTGTTCTCTGGGGTTTATTTTTGTCTAAAGATTCTGTAGTCCGGTTTTAGAATTTCTCAGCATGCCTTGTGTTAATGTTCCTAGTCAGTGTCTTTGAGTTTAGCTGGGTAGGTATACAGATAGAAGCATTCATCCTGGAAAGCGTACCTGGGAGAGGAGCAGATGGTATGGTCAAGAAAGAACCTATTCTTGACTGAATTATTCATTATTTTGGACAGAATAACTTTTTATTGCTTACTTTTTTAGCTAATTAAGGCCATCTTACTGGAATATAAATAAGTTTATTTTAGCACCTAGTAAGTGTGGTTTTTGCTCAATGAGTAGATACAGAATTTTTAATGTCTGGGTCATTTAATATCCCTTTTCAAAAACAGTAGATGCAAATAAAGCTGGCAAACGAGAATAAAAATAATCTCTTTCCTATGTACCACTTTCTTCCTTTCTTTTTCCTGTTTGCCAAGGCAGTTGAAAGTGAAAAGGAATCAAGGTGGAGGATGACAATTCAGCAGATGAGATTTGTTTTTTTTTGGTATGAGGGAATCAAACTCACGACCTCGTGCTTGCCAGGCAGACACTTATGCCACTGAGTTAAATCTCCAACCCCAGAAGATGAGATTGTAAAAAACTTTATATGGAAATTATTTGAAGCTGACAGAAAGATTGCAAGAAATTAGTAGTCTAAAGAAGACTCTTGCACTCTTTACCCAAACTCACCTATTAATATTTTGTTGTTTGGTGTACTATTTGCACTTTTTTCTGTGTGATATGTACACACACATACATTCATGTACATAACTGTTTTCTGAACTATTTAAAAGTAAGTTTTTTATGTCATGGCTCATTGCCCCTGTAATAATCTATTTCCTAAAGGCAAGTTCTCTTACATAACCACTTTACAGTCAGTTAGCATCAATTAATTTAACATCGATTCAGTAGTTTAATCTACCATGTGTTATCCCAGTTTTGTCAATTGGCTCAATTATGTCCTTTATAGCATTTCTTTCTCTTGAGTACAGGACCCAGCCTACGACCAGGTATAGCAGTTAGTTGCCATAACTCTTTAGTCTTCTTTACATTTACATAGTTTTAAATTTTTGAAACCAATATATTCATGTATAGGCAGCTAATGAATGGAGTGTGTGTCTGTGTGTGTGTGTGTCTGTGTCCATGTGCCTATGAGTGGTTTTGCTTGAGACAGGCTGGTCCTGAACTCACTATGTACTCCAGGCTGGCCTCGAACTTGCTGTGTTCCTCCTGCTTGCACTTCCTGAGTGCTGGAATTACAGGCATATACCATGGTGCTTGGCGACTTTTTGTTTTTATGTATTGTTAGTACGTGAAGAAGTTTTCTTTTTTTTTTTTTTTGGTACTGGGGATCGAACTCATGACCTAGTGCTTGCGAGGCAGACGCTTACGCCGCTGAGCTAAATCCCCAACCCCATGAATAAGTTTTCTAAGCAGAAAACATACTGTTGTATCTACAAAGGTGTTTCCTTAATTGGTCCCCATGGGGATATGCTGCCTCAGCCTTTTCACTACCATAGTGGGACAGGTTGAGCTTTGTCGCCCAGTCACTTAGCAGTCATCTACTTCTCATGGTCCTTAGTAGTAGTAATTCTCAGATATCTTTTGTTCATGGAAAAGACAATCTGATTTAGTACTTAGTGCAGACTCAAGAAATACTACAATGTTCTGCTGTGGAATAGCCTAATCGTAGTTTTAGTCTAATATGGAAAAGTGCCCTTGGTAACTGGAATTATGTTTAGATGTAGTCAAGTGTATGTTTTAATCAGATTTTAAATATATGCAGATATTGTGTTGTTCTGTCTATAGTTATTCCCAAAGGACAAATACTATTGAGATTTAAGTTTTAGGAAGGACAACAAGGAGCTCTTCTGAGGTAAGTGGATCACTTTGCTAGATCATTCCAGGCATGTGCTTTTCGAGTGGTAGTTACGCCTCTGCTCTGGCTGGAGCCTCCTATAACATCATGCTGTGACTCTTTATTTCAGTAGACATTTTCCCTCTGCACCTTTTGTACCTAAGGTTTAGAATTAATGACTTCAAAGTATGTTAGTATCTGTGTTCCCCTCTGTTTTACCTTGCCCTTACTCCTTTGTCAGACAGGATAAGGAAACAACTGCCACATCAACACCACATGTGGTGACTGGTTTTTCTGACTACTGGATTTTGTAGGGTCAGCTGGCCTGGCCGGTTTGCTTATAGGGAAACACAGTGAAATTTGTTCTTCAACGTGATGTATTTCTAAAGGAAAATTACCTGGGAGTTGAGACATAAAAGAGTGTTATCTCATCTCATACTTCTGTGCAGGCTAAGGCCAATGAGATTTTTTTTTTCTCATCTGTTTTCTTTGCACTGGTGAAGGATGTAGGGAAGAATGAGAGTGTTATTTGAGCTTTGACAGTCTATGATAATCCTGTTAGCTTTCAGAGAACGTTTACATGAGATTGAATTTCTTTGCTATGGCATCTGTTGTAAACTCAAGCCAGGTATGTTTTACATAATTTTTCTTTTTTAGTACTGGAGATCGAACTCAATGCCTTTGCATTGAACCATAGCCCCAACTTTTTAAAAGAAGTTTAACTTCTGATACCAGATTTTGCTAAATTGTCAATGCTGGGCTCAAGCTTCAGATCCTCCTGCCTCAGCCTGAGATTACAGCGCTGGGGTTATAGGTGTGTGCCACAATGCCTGGCTTCTTGGTGCACTTGTTAGCCTTGGTTGACAGCTAATATAGAATTCATTTTCTCAGAAGTCTTTATATGCAAGCAAATAGAATAGTGAAATTATTCTAGACGTGCCATAGAATGGGCATGTATTTTGAGTTGGACTCTGGATTTTGTTCATATTTGGTGTAAAGAGGCAATGCATCTGAATACAAGACATCTGTATGAGTCATTTCCTGTTAGAGTATACAAGCGGTAGCACCTTCCTGAAAAAGGTAGCAATAAATTTGATAGAAGTGTCTTTAAAAATTAGTACCCCCCCAAACTCCAATTTTATAAAAAGGTTACGTTACAAAGGGCATTGTTTCAGAAGTTGTTAGGTAAAACATTACAGATTTGATCAGGGTTTGAGGAAATCATCATCTAGGTGCTTTATTTTATCACTGTATTACCTACCTTCAATTCAGTGTTGTGACTAATTTCTTTTCAGTAAAACAGATACATTGAGTCTCTTTGTGAGAAAGGTTATTATGATCCAAGCCCTTAAATGGGGAAATAAAGTCACGTGTAAAATTTGGAGGAATTTTCAGTATTCCTGAGAAGCCAAAAGTGGTTATTAGCAGTCTTCTTGTTCCTTTTACTCTGCTGAATTTGAGCACCAGTGCCTGCTGAATGTCGTAGAGAATACAAACATATTAGGCAGTCTTTTGCAGACAGCTTATGTTGTGGTTAGAGGAGCCTGGCATCTATAAAGTATAAACAGTGGTAGCTCTGACTTTTCAGCCCTAACTTTATGCTTGGCATTATACTGACCACGTACTTTATGTAAACTATCTCATTTAATGTTTAGAAGAACCCAATATAAGTACTTCTATCCCTAGGTTTTGCACAGAAGGAAAAAAGTGACGGGTTAAAAATACAGGAAAAAGATGCAGGGTTTGGGTTTGAGTTCAGGGAGCCTGACTGTAGTGCCTGTATTCTTTAACTATTTTGCCATTTGAAATAACCGGAGAACAGTATCATGGACAGCAGTCTATGATGCTGTTTACAAAACAAGGGCAAAAGACTGGACCTAGGAAGGGCCCCATTGCAATCTTCGTGAGAACTTCTGTGAAGGCTGAACTATAAATTACAGACCCAAGAACAAGTGCAGGTTGGAAGTAGGCATTTGCGTATGAGACCGTCAGTGTTCAGAGGGAGTGATGGCTTCTTCTGGGGTGTCATGTAGAACCCAAAGTGCTGTCCTGCTTTTCCTCTCAGTAAATGTAACTGTATTCTTCAAGATCCAAAGGATATGTTTATCCCTGGGAAGCTTTACCTCACAGTATGCTTTTTGGGCTCTGAGGCTGTTTATACATATGTCACAACCTTTTATGTTAACCATCATATGCTGCCATTTTATTTATAAGTTCTACTCTCTTTTCAGGTCATTCCTGTGTTTTTTGAGTCAGGAATTGTCTTACTAAACTCTGTATCTGACACATTTAATTTAAGCAGTATCGGTACTCAGTGAGTGTTGAGTTTGTCAAAAAACCGAGTTTCTTGGTTCAAGTTTAAGCTAAGTTTAGAGTAATTTGGACAGAAAGTCGTATTTTGGAGTATTTACCTAATGGTTAAATGCAGAATGATTGGAATTGTAAAAACTGGCATCGAGGCAGCCAAGTAATAGCAGTTACAATAATCTAGGCAGGAGTTCTGTAGAGTGGTGAGAGAGAAGGTCCAAATGTAAGACAGAGTGTGAAGCAGGAGCCAGCAGACCTGATAACATTTTTTTTGCCAGTGCGGAGAAGAGGCAAGGCAAATTTCAAATACGTGAACTTTCACTTTCTTTCTTTTTTTATGAGGTGATTTTGAATCTTGGTTGAATTAGTAGTCTGTGAGTCTGAACTGTTGACCTATGAGCAGCAATAAAAGGATCAGATAAAAATCAAGGCAGGCACAGTTGAGAGCTCATCAACTCTGCAGATTTTATCTGTTTCTGGAACAGAAAACTTTGTTTTATATATATATATATATATATGTTTTATATATATGTTTTTATATATATGTTTTATATATATGTTATATATATAACAAAGATATATATTTTATATATATAATATATATATATGTAATCTGTGCAAAAGTATATTCTGAGCCAACCTTAATTCATCATCCTACCCAAGGATTTTAAGTGTACTTGTCATTTGCTAGTGAGGTAAACCAAGTAACTCTTGGGGAAACAAAGTGCCTGGAGAAGTAATCCCTTGTGTTGCAGAACTGGCTGCTCTGAATGCAAATAGGTGATGGTACCTAGGAGTCTAGGAGTCTTACTTTCTTCACATTGTTACCTGAATGCTTCCTGTAGGTCCCCAGAGTATCCTGAGTAGTGAGTACTAAGATAAGAAAAACACAATTTTAAACTCAGTCTGAAAATGCCAGTCTGAATTTAAAAAGTAAGTACAACATAGGTTTTAAAAAATTGAGCAGTATGTATATTTGCAGAGAAATGCACACATTGTTAGGGTAAAGTGGTCACCCTTATAATAATCACACTCAGATCAACAAACAGAATATTCCCAGAATTCCAAAATCCCTCCCTAAAGGAAACCACTATTCTGACTGTAACACCACAGATTAATTTTGGTTGTTTTTAAAAAGATTAACATAAAATAAATAATAGAAGATTGTATTTTAGTTTCTTTTACTCCATGTTGTAATGAGATTCATTCATTCATTCATGTTGTCTTTTAATATTTTCTTCTATAAATAAACCAGTTTGTCCATTCCTAATGTCTTTTGGCTTTTGGAATATTTTGTGTAATGGTACTATAAACATGTCTTTTTTTTTTTTTTGCACACAGATTTCTGTTGGTTATTTAAAGGGGTAGAATTCCAAGATCATAAAATATACATATGTTTAGCTGCCAAGCAGTTTTCCAAAGTGGTTGTACCAGTTTATGCTCCCATTGATAGTATACGCATGTTCCAGTTGCTCAGCATCTCCCTCAGCACTCATTTACTATCATTTTTTTTAATTGTAGTCATTCTGGAAGATGTGTAACTGTATGATATTCTTAATTTGTATTTCCTTGATGACTAGTTGAGTGCTTACTTACAGGTGTTTTGAGTACTTTCTTGTATGAACACTGTTTGCCTGTCAAAAAATAGTTTTACTTTTGTTGATTTAAGTTACCAGGTATCTGATATTAATTCTCTCATCTTATTTTGTGGCTTTCTTTTACTTTGTATTGTTTCATTTGATGAATTCTAGTTCATCAGTCTTTCCCTTTATGTTTAGCGCTGTATGTATCTTGGAGATTAGAAAGTTTTTCCTATCTCAAGGTCATGTAGATGCTATCCTAAAGGAACTTTATTGTTTTACTTTTCATATCTTATATATGTAATTCATTTGGTATTTTTGCATGTCATGTGTGTAAGTATGTATCACTTTTTTTTTTTTTTTTTTTTTTTTGAGACAGAGTCTCACCTGTAGCCCAGGCTGGGCTCAAACTTGATTGTTCTGCCTCAGCCTCCCAGAATGCTAGAATTACATGTGTGAGCCACTATACCTGACTTCTCACTTAGTTTTGAACTAATCTTTTCTTGTTCTTCAAGATTTAGGTATGCATTCCAAGCAGCAGATGGAAAGGAATCAGATATGTGTGAACCCTGAGTATTCTTCACAAATAAGTCAGTGTGATGCAGCAGATATTTTTTTAGTAGCTTTTGGAAATTGAAGCTTTTTCTTCCTATCATGCAGTCACTTAGTTTTTATGTTCTTTGTCCTTTTATTACTTGAAAGTATAGTCTTTGATGGAGTATTATCATTTCCTCAGTTGCCATTAATTCTGCAGCCCATCACAGTCCAGATTAGTGATGGCAAACCCATGGCATGCATGCTGGAGCAGGCTGTATCTATTATTGAAAACTCTGAACGATTTGCCATCATTGTTCTAGATTCTGACTTCACCACTTAACTCAGAACAGCAGGCCAAGTTTCCAGGGGTGTTCTTGCTGAAGTTCTCAACCCTTTGTAGGTCTTTAACATACTCTTTTTGTCTTTGTGCTTTTGTGCTGATTATATGATTTTGGCATGCATGATTTACATTCATTTTGAATATAAGTGCCAGTAGATATGCTTAGGATAAAGCCATTGGGCTATGTCTAGTTTTAAGAAAAGGTGGACTGCTTCTGTTCTTTTTGCATTGGTTTTGCCTTCGTCTGTTTTTAATTGCTAAGACCAAGTAAAAACTGAGAGCAGTTTTATCTAGTTAGATAATTAGTTTTATCTTTGAGACAGTATAGTGTTGAAATTATAGAAGTAGTTAAAAATGCAAACAATATGTGTTTTATTCTAGGCTCTGAGGTTTCTTTTCCATGTAACCATCGTGTGGTGACAGTATCTGTGATTCTTATGTGTCCTTCGAGTTTTCCATTTTTGTGCAGCTTTTTGGGTTGCACCTTATTAGCTTCTTGGATTGGGGCAATGATTGTGGGGTAGGTGGGACGGAGGGTGGAGACAATTGTATTTTTCTGGCAGATTGTGAGGTACTTGTCATTGAGTTCACAAGCCTTTGCCTCAAGAACCAGTGTGAAATAAACTTTGGTGGTTCATCATGAGACCAGGAGGTAGAGGTGAGGCAGGAAGGGAGGGGGGCTAACACTGGTTAGACAAAGGGACATGACAAAAATTCCTAGACACATGCACAGAACCATTTCCAGTGCCCTACATGTGGACTTCTCTCAAAAACTCAAACAAGTTTTTGACAGGATAATGTAGATGTGATGCCAGCGTGCAAATATAAAAAAGAGACCCATTGTCCTTAAGCTCTGGCTGTCCCATTTCTTCATGGTAGCCCACTCTACCCTGTAGGGTGTATTGTTTTTCTCCTTTTACTTGGCCCACACTTACTCTGCTGAGCTTGCTTTTTCTCTGTGTTTACCGTAAAACCTACTCTGCAGAGCCTGTTTTTCCTTGCCTTTAATAGATGTACAACTTTGCCACCATTTATGTTTGTTTTGTTCAATTTTTTTTGTTTAGGGCAGGAGGAACCTAGAAATCACCTCTAAAAGGAGACTCCACTACCCATGAGCATGGTAACAGAGGGGCAACAGGTAGATTAGGGCAAGGGCTTGAATGAATGATAAAAATTGAGTAAACTGAAGGCCAAGACCTAATGATAGGAGATAAGCCTTGAGGGAGTGCAAGAGACACAGACCTAATTAGAGCACAAAGGGTTTTTTCTTTCCAAGATCTATTTTAAAATGATTTAACACAAGAGAAAGTTGTGGAGAGGAATGATTTGAAGATGTATCTGTAGTGTCCAGGAACGGATTTTGGCTTCAGAACTGTTCACTTGTTTTATCTAAATAGCTGGTTATAGTTCAACAGATATTTCCCGATTTATGTTTATTTTTACTTATTTGGTAATGTATTAGTTTTATTGTTGCGGAGACAAAACACCCAGCACCCACAAGATAAATGAGGAGAGGTTGATTTCACCTCACAGTTTGTAAAATTTTCAGGCCCTAGTTGACTGCCTCCAAGGCAGGGTAGCATGGCAGAGTGGCATCACAGAGGAGGAAGTCCTTGGCAAGCAGGCAGGAGACAGCAAAGCAGCACAGCTTGCCTTTCCTTTATCTCTTCCAGGATACCAGCCTTTTGAGTGGAAACAACCACACGTAGGGTAGGTCTTCATATTATCTGTACCCAGAACTATGTTAAGCCAACCAGTGAATTGATTTAGTAATCATGCACCCTTAATCCCAGCATCACACAATTTAATCCCAGTATTACACACGCTAGATCCCACTCCTCCCCGAATTCCTAGCTAGGAGTGCCGAGGCTTTGCAAATCTTTTTTCTTTTCCAAATGAAATGGTACATTGAACTTGATTTATGAAACAAATCAAAGCAATTTTATATTCCTATAAATTCATTTTATAAGTTTTTCATGGCACTGTCAGTTAATGAGAGTGAGACTTTTGATCTACATGGACCCTTTAAACATTAAAATGGTTTTAGTCTATTTTAGCATAATTTTCCAGTTTATTTCTTCATTTGAAAAATTTTTTATCCAGGCATGGTGGCAACATGCCTGTAAATTTCATCACTGAGATGGGGTGGGGTAGGGATCTCTACAAGTTTAAGACCAGCCTGAACCACATAATGAGATACTATCTCAAAAAAATTAGAAAAAAAGTTTTTTAATTAAAAAATTTTTTTTTTCAGAAAAATTCTTTATGGGTTTTTTTTGTGGTTGATGCTAATAGGGTATTGCCATGTTCACCATGTTTTTCATGAATTGTTGGGCTCAGATGATCTTCCTGTTTTACTCTCCTGAGTGGCTGGAACTAGAAGCATATCCCACTGTGCCTAACTTATAGGTAGTGTTTAATAGAACAGGTTGACTTACATGGGAAGGGTATTTTTCAATTAAATTGACATAGAAGTTTGAAAGAGTGGTAGAGGGCCAATCTTTACCATACAGGTGAAATTTAGACAAGAAAGTCCCTTGAACTCAGAAGTACTGTAGCTGTTATATGTTATCATTACTCAGCAGGGTCTGTTCCATTGTCATTGTTTAGCTATCATACTGGGACTGCAATATGAGTGAGGGGCACTGCCCCTGGCATTTCTTAAACATGATTCATGTGTGAGGCACTGTACTTGCATGAGCTAGATGATGTGGATGGCATTATTCCAGGCTGATTTAGCTTCTGTAATTGATGGTTGTCTTAAGTACTGGTTTATCCACAGAGACGGCCAAGGTTCTAAAGTCGTCATATAAGTGAATTATCAATTGGTGGCCTCTGGTCTGATAGTTAGTTTGACATATAACAAATTTGGACATGTTGTTTTAAAGTGCAGTTTTTAGCTAGGTGTGATGGCACACATCTATAATCGCAGCACTCTAGGAGGATGAGGCAGGAGGATTGCAAGTTTGAGCCCAGACCAGGCAACTTTAGTGATTGAGCAAGATCATACTCCCAAATTAAAAAGGGTTTAGGATATAGTTCAGTGTGAAGAGCCCTGGATTGAATCCTTAGTTACCACCCCTTCAACAGACAGACAGACAGAGACACACACACACACACACACACACACACACACACACACAAGCAGCTTTTATAGTTAGCTCTGGGGGTAAGGGAAAGGTTTGGGGGAAGGGAGGTGGGAAGGAAGAAAGGAATTAAGAGATAATTAAAAAATCCAGAATACATTTGTTTTCTTGATTATATCTGAGGTAGATCCTTGCCAGTAGGATTCAGACATGGGAACACTTTTTTTGCAGACAGGTTGTGTGGTGTTCTGACTCAAGCTCATTACAACTGTTGTTCCCCTACTTTACTGAGAGCAAAGGAAGTGGGTTGTTGGGGCTGTATATGGAAGTGGGAGAGGATGGGCCTTGGAGCTTCAGTGCTCTGCCTTCTCATTCTCAACCTGAGCAGTCTAGTTCTCTGTTAACTGATTCTGAGTCCCTCCTCTGCTTGGCTGTCAGTTGTACCTTAATTTCTGTTAGCTGCTCTTGGAAGATTGAGAGCTAGACTGTATGCATGATTCCTGAAATGCCTTCAGAAACCCTAGAAATCCAGGCAGCAGCGTAATACAACTGCTCTGAATCAACATGTGGCTAATCTGACATGGGGCAAATAGGTTGTGAACAGAGACTCTAAAGCGCCATGAATCTCTTCACTCTGCCTGTTCAGGAAATTTCAACATCTTTCTAGAGTTGAATTTTGAAATACAAATAATTGAAAACTACACAATAACATGAATTCATGAAGATTCTAAAACTTTGCGTTTGGGGCCAGCTGGAAAATTCCCTTTAGATTTTCTGGATTAGAACATGTATTTCAAGAATGTCAAACCTTGTATTTTGAGGAAATAACTTGCTCTTGCAGTTGAATATGACCTGGGAGGAACTGAAGAACAGTTGAATTTTATAAGATGCGTTTTGTTATTTTTTCAAATTTCTTTGTCAGGCATCTGAAGAAGCCTCCCTCAGGGCATTGGAAAGTCTGATGACAGAATTTTTTCATGATTGTACAACGAATGAAAGAAAACGTGAGATAGGTAAGTGAAATGTTGAGTTGCAAAGAATCATTTATAACAAGTGAGGAGAAAGGAGTTGGTGGCTGTGGCTGCTCACACCTGCATGTTTTCCCTTGAATTCTTGCCCTTTTTGCTCTGGTTCCACTGGTCGGTGGCCGGTATGGTATGCAAACTTAGCATAGTGATGGAATTTCTTTACTTTATTCAAGTATAAAACTCTTTGCCTATTTTATTCCTAATTTTTGCAACATTTTAAACTTAAGGTACCTGGTTTTTTTTAATAAAACAAAACTAATGAAGATGTCAAAATGAACATGTTTTGGTGTGCAGAGGTCTGATCTGAATCAGTCCCCTAACATAGTATTAATTTTGGGAGCATTTAGCTTCTTTTTTTCCTTTCTGCCACTGTTTTTGTTCTTCAGATTTTTGCAAATAATGGCTTTAAGCAACAGAGAGAATTAGGTGTAACCATTTGTGGCCTAGTACATTCTAGATTTTTATATTTGTTCACACAAGCAATATTAATTAAAGCATACTCTTAACAAAGGAAATGAATTCAGTGTCAGATCTCTGCCCTAAGGACATACTGCACTGTGGTGCTGGAGCTGTCCATCTTCCCGTGTCTTCACCCCTGAATTTGAGAGTGATATGTGGTTTTTTTCTATTTAAACATACAGGCTTTTCCTTTGAGTATCTGAATACCTGTACTAATCTTATATTCATTGCTTCTGCCTTCTTGCGGTCTTTTCTGTGGCTCTGAGCTCTAGAGGCCTATTTCTCAGTCTCCCTTATCTTCTCTAATCATGTTGGCCAGTTAAATCTTGTAGTTGAGTCCATGTGGCCCAAAGTTTAGTTGGTGTTCAAAATTTTCTAGGTGGTCAAGTGGCAGAGACCCTGAGTGGTAGTAGTGATAAGGGGGCTTACAGTTAAAAGAGAGAAGTTACAAACCAGCTCTCCCTCTACCTATTTGAATTTTCTTATTTATTTTTTGTGGTGCTGGGGATCAGACCCAGGGCCTCACATATACTACTAGGCCAGTGCTCTGCTACCAAACTCTGACCCCAGCCCAAAAACTAGTATTTTAGCAACCATTTATTAAATGAAGAAACTTTCTAGACTTGGTAGAATCTGAGCCATAAAAGGCAGTGTCAGAGCTCTTTTGGCACTGAGGTATGTTGAGCTTATCTGTGGTTTTTCAAAGTTACCTTTTTTAACCATCCCTGGTGGAAATTTAGTTGTTTTCCAGTCATTTGTTTTACAATGTTAACATGAAGATCATTTTGCACTTAAACTTGGAGATAAAAACAAAACAGTCGCTAAAAGATAATTTCTTAAAATTCTAGGTGAATTTTATATGCATTTAAAGCTAAATCCCTGGTCCTAATTAATTTAGTTTTGTCTTTTTGAGTTTGGGGTGGCCTTGAGCTCACTTTGTAGCCCAGGCTGGTCTCAAATCTGCAAGGATTCTCCTGGTTCAGCCTCCCAAGTGCTGGGATTACAGGCATGCGCCACTATGCCCGGCTCCTCTTTTAATTTTAAACATGGTTGTTTTGGGCCTGCACGCCTTTGCTTTCTGAGGGAGTATGCTATTATAGAACTGGGACATTTTTGCACAAGGACTCACTGATAGAAGCTAAGCCCAAGAGATGGCATCTGGCTTAGGAGACCCACCTTGCTTGCTTCTCTGGTTCTCTGATTATTCAGATGGACTGATCCTGGCTCTACCCTCAAAGTGATCCCCTTACTAGTTGTATGCTACTAAAGTATCATATACTTACAGTGAAAATGTCAGCCATGACTTTTGAAGGTGGGGGATCTTTACATTGTTCAATTATATTTCTATACTCTTAATTTCTTGGAAGGCCTTTTTTTTTTTTGGTACTGGGGATCGAACTCACGACCTTGCACTTGCCAGGCAGGCGCTTAAGCCGCTGAGCTAAATCCCCAGCCCGAAGGCCTTTTTTTTTTTTAAACTTAAAATTGAAATGTTTTTGGCTTTTTCTTAATTTTTGTTTTGCAGATCAAATGTTGCTCATCTTGTGTATTTATGAAATAAAAGTAGAACCTCTTTATAACATGTCCATATTTGAATATGATTTAAAAATAGTTTTAAATAATCAGCTGCTGCAAATGCCTAATTTAAATGCAGGTCAGGGGAATCTGGAAGTTTGGTTCTATGCAGTGGTGTGTCTTTGAATTCTCTTTGTACCTACGCTCTGTGGCTTTGAGTATGTGGCAGGAACCATTTGCTCTATTTCTTTTTTTCTTGTCTTAGGGGGAACCAAAGGCTTTTTCCAGTGAGATGAGAGAAAAGGGTGATCTTTTCTTTAAAGGACTGTTCGCACACTCCAGCAGAGGCAAATTGCTAGTGCTGTAGAGAATGATGGAGCTGTTAGTGGAGACCTCAAAAGATCACCTAGTCTTTTTAACAGTGGAAGAAATGAAAGACCAAGAGGAGAATGGCTTGCTTGGGGTCATGCTAAGAGAATTAGTGGCAGAGTCTAGAACAGAGCCCAGAGTGCCTCCTTTCCAGCCATAGTCTGGTTTGACTTCACCTCTGGGATTCATAGAGCCTTCTGCTTAATTATCAGCACAGGCCATCAGCTTTCTTTTATGGAGTTTTTAGTAAGAATGTCTTCTCTTTAAAATTAAAAAAAAAAAAAAAAAAAAAAAAAGAATGTCTCGCTACATTTAGCCTAAATTGTAGAGAACTGGCAGAGCAGTGATTAGTGTGAGCTGCTGTGTATTCTGCTTTTTCTGTAGGCTTTCTAGAGTCTCTCAGAATTGTTTTTTTTTAACCTTTAGATTATATTTTATGACCAGTGCTACAGGTCAGGGTGACTATGAGGTAGCATGTCCAGGAGGATGTTGATAGGTTCTTGTGGGTTTTGGCTGATGCTGTCAACTGCCTTAAAAGGTGGAAAACCATTTCTAGCTGATTGGATATGTGGACAGGGCTGCAACTGGCAACTCTCATGAGATAAAATTGACCTTAATGAAGAGAGTTAGCCTGTTGGAATTTTCTTGCATCCCCCCCCCCTCCTGTCTTTGTAAGGTCAGTCAGTTTTTTTTTTTCCTTCCTGAACTCGGAGCTTTACACATGCTACCAAGTGCTCTGGTAGTGTGGTATGCCCCTAGCCTGTAAGGGTAGTCTTAATCTTTTGTTTTTCAGCTTCTCTAGCCATCATTTATGTGTATATGTGAACAAGATAGACTTAGTGAAGATCGAGGAACAGTGAGGAGGTACATAGCTCAAATCCGAGGACACAACTTAGTCATTTTTGTTAAGGTGAAATGAAGCTGGATTTAGTGGAGCACTCCTATAATTCTAGCACTCTGAGATCCTGAGGCTGGAGGATCACAAGTTTGAGCCGAGCCTAGGCAACTTTGTGAAACCCTGGCTCAAAAAAACAAAAACAAAAACAAAAACAAAAATAAAAACAAAAACGAACTGGTGTGTAGCTCAGTGTGAAGGCCCTGGTTTCATTCCTTAATATGGAAGCAAAAAAGAAAAAGCATGTGGAGTGCTATTCCTATTAACTTGTTATGTACACATTAACCTAAATAAACCGTTTCTTTGCTCAAGAAAACAACTGTATCAATGTCACTGGCTTGTAGATGTCTGAGCACACTGTCTGAGGTCATGTTAGGAAAATACTGTATGATTTGTTTTTTCTCTCTTGAAGAATCAACTGGGTTTTGATTCCATTCATATTATATGGAGAGGCATGTTTAGAAAAACTGGTAAAACAACCTAGCCTTCTACTGATTTTATGTGTTTTTATAGCCTTCTTTTATTGCTAACTTTTCCAGAGGAGCTTCTTAATAACTTTGCCCAGCAAATAGGAGCCTGGAGATTCTGCCTGTATTTTCTCTCCAGCACTAGGAATGACTATGTCATGATGTACAGTTTAACGGTTTTTGAGGTAAGTTGTCAGATAATTTTATAATTTTCTGAAAAAGTTTTTTGTAGTCAGCTATCGCATCATTGACACTAGACTTCAGCTTTCATGTACAGACAGCCATGGGAGCCGTGATATCAAAGAGCTCAGTGACTTGGGCCCATCTAATACATCTGTCTACCTGTTGGTGTTCAGGGAACCTTTTTCTCCTCAACCCCAGAAAGACCATCTGGGAAGTTGTCTTCGTGATTAAATATATGGATGTGTTTGATGACATACACATTTTCTGTCTTACCATTTAAGAGGAAGATAACTAAAGAAAAGCAGTTTGGGAAAAGGGATGATACCCTTAATACCATCATCCTCCAACCACAAAATTTTTCTTTTATATTGATTGTCTTCCAGTCTTTGTGTTCTGCCTTCTGTGCACATTTTAAAAACATCTAATTAATAGCATATTACTTGTGCCATTTTGTATTTTGTTTCCCCTCACCTTTATATTATAGTCTCATAAGTGGTTGTCATTATTCAGTAAGACATTCTTCTACTTTTAAACATTATTGTTGTTTCTATCATGATTTTTTGGTGACCATTAGAGACAGTAGATAGAAAGTTTTTACACATACAGACTTTTGTGTATATTATTTAGCCAATTTTCCTATGAGTGGAATTGTTGTATGATAGATTTTAATGTTAGTTACTTTTTTTTTTGCCAGAAACTCTGAACTACTAGGGGGTGTGTGTGTGTGTGTGTGTGTGTGTGTGTGAATGTAGCTAATCATGGGATGAAAACCTGTTATTTTTGAATGTATATTGTTATTTAAAAGATATGTATTTGTTTTTCAGAATCTGATCAATAAAATGTGGCTTGGGGTACCATCTCAGGATAAGATGGAAATCCGTAGCTGCCTGCCCAAACTTCTTTTGGCTCACCATAAAACCTTACCTTACTTTGTCCGGAATAAGCTCTGCAAAGTTATTGTTGATATTGGACGTCAAGATTGGCCCATGTTCTACCATGACTTTTTTACTAATATTTTACAGGTAAAGATACATAATGTTATCTTACAAGTATCCTTTATAGAAGTGATTATTTCTTTATTTTGAGCAGTTTTAAGATCGATGTTTTGAAACGGCAGTGGTGAGATTATTGTAGGATGGATTATTGCAGTCACTTAATTTTATATTCCTGAGACATGTTGTACTTGTGTGCAGTGAAGTGACTGCTTTATTAACCTCTTGTGAAATTGTTTAGCAAGTGTTTGCAAGTTTGTTAGGTGCTGTACCAGATGTTGGATTACAGAGATAAACGTAGTAGTTCAGAATTTGGAGGGAAAAAAGCTGTGTAGATACTAATTAACTATCAGGGAGTGATACTTACTATAATGAATTATACGCAGAGTGTGGTGGTGTCAGAGCACATGGGCGCAATATTCCTAGGGTGAGGTGTGAGGTGGAGAGGCACTAAAATAAGAGGCTACCTTGGATAAGCAGATAGGTTTGATGATTTGGGGAGCTATTAAAAAGTTTTGAAAAGAGAAAGACCATGGCTATGTTTGGAGTTTGGATTGTGGAGGAGCAAAACGCAAGATGGCAGGAGGTAAGGAGGTTGTTGGAGAAGTCTGGGCAAGATGAAGAAGATCTGAACCAAACAGAGACTTTACCCAGTAGATGGAGGCAAGGTCTTTAGGGAGTTTGGTCAGTGACTAGGTAGTAGGGATGTGGGGAGGAGGAATCAGACTTCAGGTTTTGGCCTAGATAGGTTTTCTAGGCCAGGTATAAAGGGAAAGGGAATAATTTGGGCAGAAGATGGTGAATTCAGTTTGGCAAAAATTATGTTTAATAAGATTTATGTTACTCCTTTTGTGGAATATATGAATCTGGGATCAGGAGAAAGGTTTGATTACATTTTGTCTTAGTTACTTTCTCATTGCTGGGACAAAATACCCAACCCCAAAGTTAAAGGAGGAAAGGTTTATTGAAGCTCACACTTTGTAGAGGTTTTCGTTCATATTTGGCTGACTCCAATGCAGGGTGACATAGTAGAGGGACCCAGCAGAGGAGAAACAGTCTATTGTAGGGCAGTTAAGAGGCAACAAGCAGCAAGCTGCCTTTTCCTTTTTATTTAGGCTACAAGCCCATTGGTTGGTGCCACCCATACCTAAAGTGAGGCTCTCCTCATCTATACCCAGAAGTATGCCAAATCATTTAGTGGACTAATTCAGTTACTATACATCCTTAGTCCATATTCACATACCTTATATTCAGCCTCCTCCAAAAAGCCTCACCTATGATTGCATGAGGCTTTGCAAGGACATCTAGATACAAGCCATAACACAGCTCAAGAGTTGGAAGTCACCAGGAAATAGGTGGGACCTAAAAGCTAAAGAAGATATTGTTGCTTATTGAATCCCATAATAAAAGTTTTCATATTATTAGGTATGCGGGAAATGGATATTATGTACAGTTCATAGAAATAATACTCTTTGAAAATTGACTGTGGTCTAATGACTATAGGTTAGGATTTTCTAGAACAATATCATTTTCTAATTTTTTGCTTGCTTTTCTTCTAAACCATTTAAATGATTAAGCAACTTAAAAACATTCAGCACTCATGTTGCTTTTGCAGATTACCAGTCAAAATTCTGTGACAAAAATTCTGTATTTTTTTTTACTTTGTTTTATAATTTATTTATCTCCATGAATTGATACTGCAGAGGGTATTGATGGATTTATTCCATAAACTTTGTTAAACATCCACTTGCGCTAAACAGGCAAGTAATCAGGATGTGATAATCATCAAGGGTAAGGGTCCTTCCTTACCCTTGGGATACATTTGACTTCTAGTGGATGCCTGAACGCCTGAAGCACTGATAGTACTGAACTTTAGATATTCTGTATTTATTCCTATACATACAAACCTATGATAACATTTAATTCATAAATTAAGCACAGTAAGAAATTAACAAGTAATACTAAAACAGATTATAGCAACATGTTATGAAAGTTATGTGAAGGTGGTTTCTCTCTAAATAATTTTACTGTACTTCTACTTTTTTCCTTAAAGGGTGCACATATGACTTCTCCTTGGCATATCTGAATGATTACTCTTATGCTTCGGGGCTATTATTTAGTAAAATAGGGTTATTTGAACACAACCATGCAGTAGCATGGCTGTTGATCTAATAAATGACATGGCTCCTGTGTACCTCTTGGGCAGGTTGCATGTGTTGCCGGGGTACACTGGACAAAAGCAAGTTGGAGCAGAATGGCACTAGATTTCATCACACTACTCAGAATGGCTTGCAGTTTAAGACTTAAGAGTCATTTATGCCTGGACTTTTCTGTTTAGTATTTTTAGGCCACTGTTGACTGGGTAACTGAAACATCATAAAGTGAAAATGTGGGCAAAAGGAATTCTTGGGTAAAGTATCTGCCTTTCTAGAGTTCCTAATTTTGCTGTGGGACACTGGCAAACAATAAGCAAATAAATACTTTGAGGTTGTTTATTGGGAAGAAAATCCAAGGTAAGGGGAAAGAGTCTGTTTGTGGGTGTTATTTAGATGTTACGCTCTCAGAGAGCTCTGTAGAGTGCAGACATTTGAGCAGAAACCCTGAGTAGAAGTGATGGACCCCTCAGATATCTAGAAGAACAATGTTTGGGGTAGAGTGGAGAGTAAGTGGAGAGAAGTTGAGGACTGGCAATGATGCCAGAGATCCTGGAGGTTGGGATGAGAGCTGCCCTGATTCTTTCTCTGGTACACTTTTATTTCAACTTCACGGCTTTCCAGAAGTGAGCCTGGGACACCTACTGGAGAAAGAAAGACCAAGAAGGTTGGGTGTTTAAGTGAACTCATCCTGAGTTGTTCCATGGCATGTCCTGTGACAAAGAAGGAAGGGATGTGAGGTGGCGAGTCACAGTTTGGATAGCAGATTGTATTTCCACCCAGGTGGGATCGGTTCCATGGAACATTTTTTTTTTGTCTACTTTGCCTTTTTTTTAAGACAGGATTTTGCACTATAGTGTGGACTGGCCTTGAACTGTCTGTCTTATGTAGCCCAGGCTGGCTTCAGCTCATAGTTATTCTCCTGCCTTAGCAGCTCAAGTGCTGAAATTATAGGCATGCACAACCACACCTGGCTCTTCTATCTACTCTTGAAATCTGATTATGTATAACAAGTTAGAATTGGAAAGAACATTTTTAGGTAAAACACTAATGGAAATTTAAAAGGCTAATTGTCCTCTACTCTCTACCACATCTCTCTTAGCACTGCATAGAAAATGATTCCTTTACCCACGGTAGCCTGCTTGAGTTTGAATCTCCATGTTACGGAAAAAGTGCTAGACTGGGAGGCAGCAGAATTGGGTTCTTCTCATTCATTGTTGTGTAAAGTCATCCCTGGGGTTAGCAACTCCTAACACTTACGTAAGTCTCTATTTCTGTGTAGTAGGAAGATGCAAGTAAGTAGTCTTAAAATTCTTGATAGTTATATTATTTTCTGCTTCTTGTTTATCTGTTGAACCAGTCTATGGCACAAAAGCCAGATCAAGCATAAGTGTTGCTCAACCACTGACGTTTCAGATAATAATAATAAAGTAAACCTTTTCTTTAGGCATTGGTAAACAAGATCAAACAGGTTCTGGAATGAGTTTTGCTATCACATGGTCCTTTGAGTAAACCATCTGAATTCTTTTATTCTTAATTATGTCTTGGTTTTTTTGCAGTCTAGGGTGCAGTTCTTTTTGTTTTTGTTTTTAATTGTGTGGTAGTAGACTGGAAATCTGTCTGTACAATTTAATGTTAAAATTGTGGGGACTGCCGTATCAGGCAGAGAGAGTTGATTTAGGGTCCTAGGATCAACTTTGTGGGTTGATTATACCCCTAAACCATTGAAGAAGTAAGTAATTTAAGTGGAAATTGGTTTCACTTCTGCCCCATACCCTGCCTGACCAACTAGCACGTATACCACTTTTCCAGGGTCCCTTCTACAGCTTCCTGAAATTTTCTGAGTCAAACTTTGGGTCTTGATATGCATGCAGGGGTGGGGTGGGCTGTGGGGACACATAATTAAGGAGTTAACAACATAAGAAAGAATTGCTATTTAAGAAAATCTGTTGAATGTTTATGTATTTATTTTGCTTATTTTTCCTTTTAATGTTTTTCTATTTATTTTGATTTTCTATTTGTTGAACCTCTTTTAAAGTTCACTAGAAATCTGAACTTGAATTTGATCCTAAAAGTATCTTTTTAAAAATAAATTGCAGATATTTTGTTTTGAGCCTAAATTATATATGTGAAGATGGTAAAGGGAAACACCATTTTTATAAATAAGGTTTCTGAATATAAAGCTACTTAGAAAAATCACATAGTTTCTCAAGCTTTTCTTCAAAGTAAAGAATATCCCTCTAATATCCCTGAGGCTCTGGGTTCGATAGTCAGCCCTGCAAAATTAAAGCACAAACAACAAATTAGGATGATGACTTTGTTTTCTCCATTAGCTTCTTGACTAACCTTTCCCCTCTCCTTAAATGATGAGAGAAAGGAAGGTCTTTAAAGATACACCTCCCATACTGTAGCAATTTACCCTCTCCTGGGGAGCAGAGAAACTTTTCATTTTCACAGGAGAGTATATAGTACTGAATGGAATATTTGGCAATATGAGTCATTTCCAGCTGAGAGTAAGAATGAGGTCTTGGGGAGAAAATAAGGACAAAAGAGGTAGAGAAGAAAGGAAGAAATGAAACTGGGAAGTAATGAGAAATGTTTAAGAGTACAGACGTATAACCCAAGGTCTCCAAATGAAAAGGGGGTTATAGAGAGTCACTTCTGGTGTATTATGTAACACAAAGTTAAGTAGAAATAGGACTTCTTGTTTCTCTTCTAGTATACTATTTGAATTTGTTAGTATTAGAAATAATACAGTTGTGTGTAGAAAATGAAAAGAAAAATTGAAGAGGATGTTCTTCAAGTTTTAGCATTCAAGAGACTTGATTTTTACAGGAAGCATACTGTTTGTATTGCTGGCTTCACATAATGCTGTGTTTTTTTTGTTCACTTCTGTTTTGGAGAAAGGGTGTCACTATGTAGTTTAGGCTGCCCTTGAAATCACTATGCTACTTAATTAAGGTATCCTCAAACTCTCTCTGATCGTCCTGCCTCAGCCTGCTGAGTGCTAGGGATTTACAAGTATGTGCCACCACTCCCAGCTACATCATGCCATTTTTGAGGGCAGTTCAATTGTCCTTAAAGACTTATTACTGACCGATGTCCTACTCTTTGGGGAGAAGCTTTTTTTTGGGTGTACAGTGAGAAAGGAAAGTGTCTTGTGTTTGTTAATGTGAAGAATAGGTGCTTTGTATGCTATAGTTCCTGAGTGTGCTTTTCTTTCCTAAAGCTTAAATTTTATAGCTTAAGTAAAACACATATATCAGGGAATGAACTACATTTTAAGTTAATGATGATTAAAGAAAAGAAATTGGTGGTCCTTAAATTGTTTGCTTTTAATAGAGTATAGCATATAACTCAACAGAGAACTTTAGTGGCAGTTTATATACTTTGATCATTTCTAGAAACTAAAAATTAAACATAATAATAATGTTTTGAATTTTGCAAAAATGATTAAAAAGATATAAGTAGCATGAATGTGTTGAAGGTGTCTCTTTTAAAATTTTTTCTTGTTTAAACTTACAATGGAGGCTTAGTACAGGTAATAGAGTTTGCCACATAGATATTTGTAAGGCCATAACTTTAGTCTGTTTTAATAACATATATTTGTTCTGCTGCTCTACATTGGTTAACCTTGAACTTCCCCAAAGCATGCAAAACTTAAAAAAATTTAAACATGTAAAGTTGACTTTGCAACCTGATTGTTGAAATGATATAACAAATTGATTGGCACATACCTTAATAATACAGTAAGTCTCCAACTTATGAACATTTGTGTTGTGAGCTTGCACAGATGCATACAGACTCACCATTATGAATACTTGTAGCACTTATTGGCATCCCCCTGGGTTGCAGTGCCTACCATGTGGTACAGCCTGTTGCTCCTTGGCTATGAACCTATACAGCATGTTACTATACTGAATACTATAGGCCATTGTAACACAGTGTATTTGTGTATCTTAACTATAGCTACACCTAAAAAGATATAGTAAAAAGAAAAGCTGATAAGAGTTTTTCAGTTTCTTTATAATTTCACACCAGATGTGGTGTAATCCCAGTAGTCTGGAAGTTGAGGCAGGAGGATCACCACAAGTTTAAGGCTAGGCTGGCCTATGAAGTGAATTCAAAGCTAGCCTGAACTATGTAGCGAGACTTTGTCTCAAAAACAAAACAAAACAAAACAAAACAACAACAATAACAAAACCCCCAAAACATCCCCCCCCCAAAACCCCCGAAGAATATAATACACACACACACACACACACACACACACACACACACACACATTCATGAGATCACTGTAGTATATGTGGTCTGTCTTTGGCATAAACATCATAATGTAGTATGTGATTCTGCCTTTTCGTATGTGTGTATAAAACTTGGCTACTAGGCAAAGTAAGCTAGACTTGGAATTCTGTAAAAATTGGCATGTTAGATATAAAAGAACACTATTTTTTAGCTGTTTCAAAGTTGATGGTATGAGAATTTAGTCCTTAAAATAAGATGGAAATATGTTTTGAATGATTAAGTGAAGCTAAAAATATACTTTAAGTCATTTTTCTAAAGTGTTGATTTATATAGCTTATTCATGTAAGATCAAGAAAATACAAAGGTACTTAGCAGGGTTAATTCTACCATGTCCCTTTTGTACCTTATTAGTTTAACTAGCACTGTCTTCAGAACTTGCTTTTTCCTGGCAGTTGATCCAGTCCCCTGTAACAACTCCCCTCGGGCTCATCATGTTGAAGACAACCTCAGAAGAGCTAGCTTGTCCCCGTGAGGACCTCAGTGTGGCTCGGAAGGAGGAGTTGCGGAAGCTGCTGCTGGACCAGGTGCAGACTGTGCTTGGGCTCCTGACAGGTAATTAGTTGATGGCACCGAGAGAAATTCCCAGAACTCTGGTCTTTTAACAGTTCCTGGGACTAAACATAAAAACAGAATTTAGCGCTGTCCTTCCCATCCCCTTGTAGTCCAGTGTTGAACACATACTAGAACCTCACAGTAGATTTAATTTCCTTGTAGTCTTTCCTTAATTGGTCCTCACTGTACCTGTGATTAATGAGGTAATCTAGGTCAGGGGGATGTGACTGAAATGCCAATGCTGTAGTTAAGTTAGGTGGGTGGCAAGCACATCATTTAAAATAATTTGAATTTGAAACCAGGAGAAGTTGGAAGAGTGGGAAGATGTTTTCCCTTTCTGTGTGAGGAAATGAGACAAGGTGGGGAATCAGCCCCTGTGCCCTAGGTTGCAGCTGTGAGTAGCATTTTGTTCCATCGTTAAATTAGAGCTTTACGATGGGGTGCAAATGGCAAGCACACGACACAGTAAGACAGGAAGCTGGGAAGAGAGTGCAGTGCCCGAGACCCAAAGGCTGTGGGAGCTTGCTTGTTTAGAATGTGTGTGCAGCAGCTCGGCACTGGGTCCTCCTGTGCTACTGTGGAAGGAGTGTCCTAGTAAAAAGAAGTGTTCTTACCTCCAGTTCCTCTACCCAGATTTCTGCTTAAATATCTGGTAACTTTTCTTTTTTTATGTCCACTTTGCTGCTTAGTAATTAGCAGTACTTGAAATTGGTTGAAAGGATGATTGATTAAAAGTAAACTTGTCATTTTGTCCCTTGTACTTCCCTAAGTCCCAGGTGGGTGCTCAGACCTCAGAGCATTTATGTCAAAGCATACTTATTGGCACCCCCACCTAGAAGTTAGGGACCATGTTTTATGTCTTGATGTTCTGTACCTATCAGCATTTCAAATGTTTAAAACATTGAAATATAATTCACATAGCATAATATTCACTACTTTATTTTATCTATCTATTTATGCAGTATCAGGAATTGAGCTTAGGACCTGGTGCTTGCAGGCAGGTGCTGTGCTGCTCAACTATATCCTTGGCCCAATATTCACTGTTTTAAAATATAGTAATTCAGTGTTTTTTAGTTCCACAAACTCACAAGTTTGTGCAGCCATTACCACTGTCTAGTTGTGGAACATTTTAATCCCCCCAAAAGGAACTCTGTACCCATTAGTGGTTGCTCTGCATTCTCTTTCCCTACTCCCTGGCAACCAGTGATATACTCTCTGTCTGTATAGATTTGCTTATTTTGGACTTTTCATAAAGTGGAATCATGTATGATCTTTTGTGTCTGGTAACTTTCACTTAACAGCATTTTTAAGATATATCCATATTATAATATTAAATGAAGTAAAATATTCTTATTAGTTTATATAATTATTGCATGTGCCAAGATCTGTAGGTATACCCCAGGAATAAAGCAGTTCTTGCCCTCTAGTAATTCTCATCCTCATAGGAGAGAGCAAATAAACAGGCAGCTAAAAATCAGTGTATAAAGAGTTAAATAGAGGTATGTTTCATGTGTAGCCAAAATTGCAGACTGTAGGAAGCAACAACGAATGGAGTTGCGAGTAGCAGATAGGTACAGTAGTTTGATGGAAAAGTCAGGTTGGGATTTGGGATGAGAGAACAGGTCAGAGGTGGTGAAACATGTTGACGGCCCTTCGATGTTTTGGCGCAGTGAATCTTTGTGTGGAATAGCTTGAAGACTGGGATAGGTGAGCAGAAGCTAGGTGCCAAGGTTTGTGTGATGTGATACTTTTACCCATTGAGCAATATAAGAGGATTAATGGTAGGTTTGTGGGGAAGAAAAGCTGAGTTTGGTATGTCCAAGTGGAGTTGTCTAGGAAGCAACTGACTATTCCAGTCTGTGAATGGATATCTTGCCTAGTTTTTAAGTCTCTGCAGTGTCATGTAATGTGATGTGATGTGAAGCTGGTGTATATAGTCAGGATGATTTTTGGAGAAGCCTCATAATGTTTTGCTAAAGTCATGGCAATAGGTAAGTTACTTCAGAGGGTGAAAGGAGAGGAAAAGGTGGTGCATGAATAATGGGTCTGGGGAAAGGTATAATTTAAATGAGGGATGGTCAGGAGGTGGTAGTAATGGAGAAAGAGATAGAAATGTGTTTAAGGCAACCAATGAAGAGATGAACCAATGAAGAGAAAGGCACCATACTAAACTCACTAAACTCAGAAAAGAGTTTAGGCAGTGGCCTTGAATGTCAGTAGACAAGGAGGATAAGGAGTAAAATGTCTCATAGTAGATGTAGCAACCAGGTGACCTTGGGAAAGAGCAGTGTTGGTAGAAATAGTGGGAAGAAGCCACAGGTTGAGATGAGGCACCGGAGGCCCTCAGTGGATGGTGCTCTCCAGAATGATAGCTGAGAATGGAGAAGTATAGCCATTAGCTACAGGGGAACATACAGTTGAGAAGGGTGTTTAAGTACTGATGTTTGATGAAAGGAATCAGATCACTTTTTCAGGCCTGATTTTGATATGCTGTACTTTATATCTCTCTTAAAGTCAGTTTCTCCTTTCTTGGTAGGTATCTTGGAGACCGTCTGGGACAAACACAGTGTTACTGCTGCCACTCCACCACCATCCCCGACCTCAGGAGAAAGTGGTATGGTCTGCCTGTCATTTAATAAAGTGTGTGTGGAAGGTGTGTCGAAGCAGAACATAGCTTTTACAGCTTGTGGATACAGATCCTGATTCTTCCCTAATCTGTTTTGGTCTTTCTGACCGTGTTTCCCAATTAGCTAGCTTTCTACTTTTTTTTTTTTCTAAGTATTTGTGCTTTCTTTTGTACCCATGATGAAGATGGCACTTTTGATGTTTCCTCATCTGCCTCAGTCTCTGTCAGCTTTTAATTGGTACCCCTTCTATCTTGGGCTGTTAGCTTTTCTTTTTTTCTCAGATTTCATGGTTGTGTTGCTTGTGTTGAGGTGGTTAGGAGCCCTGGGCTTCACAGGTCCACTTAGCTGAATAGGAGGTAGCAGCAGCCTGAGAGGACCTGGGAAAGGTGAGTGCTTTCCTCTTCCCTGGACTGGAGTAGAAGTCATGCTGGCCAGGACACACTGTCCAGTGCACATAGTCAATTTACATTGGTTAAGAATAAATTGATAAAGCCGGGGTATAATCACGGTGGTTATTCAGTACTTCATAGTCACTAGTTGTTGTCTACAGTTATCCTGATACCTGTTTCAGAAATCGACTACCTTCAAAGGATGGTTGAAAAGAGGAAATTGTTTCTGAGCAGGAACTTGTAGTTTCTTAATCCTTCTGTTTACACTAAATGATCACAGATCCTTTTCAAGTAGAGTACATCCTGTGAATTGGCATCTGTTTTCTTCCTGTACTGTAAAGGTTGATGTGACTAATGAGAAATATTTCTACTTTTTTTTTTTTTTTTTTTGCCCCAAGGAAATGGACTGTTGAAATCAGTTATTTGTATGAGCTGATTCCAAGCTGTTTGATATAACCTCTTGTTAATATGTGGAAATTGAAATTTTTGCAGTTACCATAGAATCAAAATGAAGTTTTGGGAACTGCTCAGAGTACACTATTCCAAATTTCATTTGTCATACTTGGATTAAAAACTGTTAGAAAGGCATTTATCATGCAGTTTAGATTAAAAACTACAGAAGAATACTGGAGTATATTAAAAGCTCACAGAAATTTGAATTGTATTTGGTGGCAAACCATTTGTGTGTGTGTGTGTGTGTGTGTGTGTGTGTGAGAGAGAGAGAGAGAGAGAGACAGAGACAGAGACAGAGACAGAGGGAGGGGGGGGAGAGAGAGGATGAGTGTTACTGGGGATTGAACCCAGGCCTCATTCTTGCTAGGTAATTGCTCTCCCACTGACTACCCACCGTTGTCCCAAACCAGCATTCTTAAGGTAGATATTTGAGATGGTTTAGTAGATTTATAGTTTTTGGCCTTTGAGTGATTAAACAAAAATTTGTAAATGATACAGAGATCAGATTTTATGATTAGACAAATATGTTGGTGTCTCCCTTAGTTTGCTTAGGCTTTAAATTTATTTTACTTAAGTGTGATTTATAAAGATTAGTTCTTTTGAATTGAGTTTGTGTTTAGATAAAAGCCTGCTACCAGTTTAGCATCCAGTTAGAGTCAGGTACAGAGCTTACTGCAGTGAACCTTGTTTTTCAAACATCATTTTTCAGTCTGTAGAGATATGTGTTTTATTTGGCTTTGTTCAGGCATGTGGTTGGTTAACTTCATTTGTACTTTGATAGATTTTATTTTCCTTGGGGCTAGGTTGGGGAATATCAGATCATATAAATGAAAGATATATTCTTTCTGTGTGTTGCCTAGGTTGTTTATAAAGTTAGGTGAAATAAACTTGATATTTCTGTGTAACAAAACCTAGACAGGTGGAGCCTGCTTCTTGAGAGTTGCCATTTAAACATTGTAAACTGTTTTGAAGTCTTCATTTTTAGTATTTGAGAAAATAATAGAGTTGTGGGGGTGGAAGTCTAGGGAGTTAAGTAAGTTTTTTAAACTGGTGTGCTTCCCCTTTAATAACAGCCACAGAAGGAATTGTACGTGCATTTGTTGGATTTTTTTCTCTTTATGATAATTGTAAGTAAAGTCATTAGATCTTACTCCATTACTTGGATAGTGTTGATGATTTAATCAGTGTTTATTTTGCTGCTTTCTTTGTGTACTTAAGATACCAGAGTAAATAAAACTTCAGAAAACTGCTTAGTTTTCTTGACTTCATTGGCTGTGTTTTGTAGACACTCATTCTGAGAAACTGTAGGACCCAGTGAATAAACCAAACTAATTCCTTTGCATACCCCATCAGCCATCTTTGGTGGGTGCTCCCTACTCTTCCTGAATTCCTAGGAGATCTCTTTGGACTTAGTTTCTTTAGGCTTTTTGTTTCTTTTCTCATACACTTCCCTTTAATACATTTTTGTCTGGTTACTTTGAAAGAAGAGAGTGTAGCAACTAGTAGTCTCTGCAACAGCAACCGTAACCCTCTGGAGATACAAAAAAGGTTTAAAAGAGTGTATTTTTGTTACTTAGATTAGTTTACCTAATCTCCTAAAGCTACCACTGTAATGATCTCTCTGTGTACTACTACATGGGACTTCTGTGAAGCAGCTGATCGTTGTATGTCTTATTTACAAACAAGGAAACTAGGGATTATGGAGGGTAACTGGTCAGAGATCACATAGCTCATGAGCAGTGTAGCAGGGTCTTGAACTGATCATCCTATGTCCAGGCACATAATATGTGTCCTAAGTTTACCTCCACCCCCCTTCTTACAGTGTTGAGGATGAGCCCTTCAGCTTGTGAGGCAGGCGCTTTACCACTGAGCCTCACCTCCAGTGCCTAATTTTGCCTTCTGGGTCACTGTCACCACTTCTGGCCATGTCTTCCTTACTCTGGTTTTGAGTTCTAGACTTCCTGCTTACTGTATGACCTTGAACAGATCTTTTTACCTTCTCTGACTATGCCTTTAGCTGTAAAAAGAGAAAAGCTGCTTCCGAGGTAGGAGGAGGGAAGGAAGATGTGGATAGAGCTCTCTTCTGGGGCACCTGTGCCTTCCTGCTGTACTTGTATAGCCTGTGCCTCTTATTCTCCTCTTGTCTGCACTTCTTGCTTAGACAAGTAAAGGGAAAAGTGCAGAAGGAACTCAGGTAGATACTTAAGTTTTCTGTTAGGTTTGATTATCTTGCAAAAAAAAAAAAATGAAGGCACTATTTGTTTTCATCCACATGGTGCGTAATATGTATCTGTATTATGTTAGATACATTGAATTGAGACCATGCTATATCTTCCTACTTTCTCCCAAATTCTTTTCCACTTGCGTATCTTTGTACATATGCAAATCTTTTCATGTATCCCTTATAAGCTACCTATGAAAAAATAAAAGACTCAGAAGAGTTGTCCATACCTCCTGTGATCTCATGGCCTCCTCCCAAGGGCTCCTGGAATAGTTTCCTCTCATCTTACTGAATTAATGGTTATTACGTCTGTGGTTCTCAACCAGGCAGTGTTCACCTCACAGGGCATATTTGGCAGTATCTGGTGAAATTTGTAGGTTAGTAGAACTGGAACAGTACTGTTGACATCTAGTGAGTGGAACCCAGGGTTATCAGTAAATATCTTGTAGTGCACAGAACATCAAAGAATGAACTAGCCCAAATATCAGGAGTGCTGAGATTGAGAAACCGTGAATTAGTAAATGCAGAACTGAATGGAAAACATAAAATATCAGTAAGTTAAAAAGAGATACAAGAGAAGAAAGCTGATGAGAACTGTGTGTGAAGATCTATTACAAGCATGGCAACTATTTCTGAGTTGGGTCAGTCAGTAAATACACATTCATCTACATACCTCTTTGGACATGGGCACATGTTGATGCCAGGGCCTGGCCTAATTCAGGAAAGATAAAGTCACTTACAAGTGCCCTCCTACATAGAGATTTTAGAAGTGTGTGTTGGAAATGCTACAGCACAAAGCAGAGTCTCTGTTCTATGGTGATTATAATTTTAACTTTTTTTTTTTTAAGATGGAGTTTTGGTGTTTTGCCCAGACTAGCCTCAAATTCTTAGGCTCACCTGACACTCCTGAGTAATTAGGACTACAGGACTACTGTGCTCAGATTTTAAAATCATATTTTATTGAGAAACAAAGTTAAAAGCTTCTTTGGGGAGGGGATAGGAGAACCTCGCAGATCATCCTCCCACAGACGGCTGCATGATCTTACTTTTGTCCTTGTGCCTATGTCTTTCCACAGTTGCAGTTATGTTGTACACATGCTATTTATGTCATACATATTTTTCTGTATTATTACCTTTCTTGTTCATTTTTTCTGGGCACATAATTTTTCCAGTTGACATGATATTTGGACTTTTTCTTTTTGATTCAGGGGATCGAACTCACAACCTCGCACTTGCCTGGCAGGCGCTTAAGCCAGTGAGCTAAATCCTCAGCCCCTGACATGATTTTTGGAAAGGAGCATCAGCTTTAAGACTTGATCTGATTTTTTTTTTTTTTTTTTTTTTAATTTACGTCTGTTGCTAATGAGGGACTTGGGGAAACACTTGATTCATGTATACTTAGATTTTTTTAACAGTCTCTAAATGCTAATAGTTTTTGGCTTAGAGCTGTAAAAATGAGAAATTTCAGTAAGAATATACTTGTGAAATCTTGGGTACAGGGCTGAGCAAATAATAACAAAAACGGTAGCTGTTTTTAACTATTATCAGTGATCCTTGACCTTTTTCCCCCTTAGCAATCCCATTCTGGAAAAATTCTTCTATGTCACCTGATAGGGACAACTTCTTACTCTTTTGACAAGGAAATTACAACTTCTATTAATAAAATCACAAAATCTTCATTTTAATGACTGAGGAGATTGAGGGTGACAAAGGTTATTTATTTGACTTGTTCATATTTATAGCATTGACGTTAGCACAAAGTGGTGGTTCTCTCTAGGTCCCAGGACTCTTGGAGGGCCCATTAAATTTCTGGGGCACCAAAAGAGTAAACACATAGTCATAAAAACTTTGAGACATTGTTGTTTTTTAGTGCCATTTTCTCGTGAATATACAAGAATAGAAAAACTCGCTGAAATTCTACATTGTACTTAACCATTTAAGAAATTAATACTTGTCAAATTTTAATATGATATTAAAATTACTTAAAATGACATCTAAAAACTTTTCAGTTGCATATCTATGTGAAGCTGAATTTTCTTCATACACTTTAATGACAATCATATATTGTAATATATCAATTATAGAAACAGATGAGAGAATCTTTTTTTCAAATGTTAAAGAAGTTTTCAAAAATATAAAAAATAGTGCCACTTTTTGGCCACTTTTTAGTATGATACAAGGTTTTTAAAAATTAAAAATATTTACACTAGTAGTTTTGTTATTTAAGTGAATTAATTTAAAAGAATTTAAAAAATTTAAAAAAATCTCAACTCTGATTTCTAATTTGGCAAAAATCAATAGAAATAACCCAGGTAAACAAAACCTCTTTGGGATTTCCAATCTTTTAAAAAGTAAAAGAGTTCTGAGATCAAAAACATTTGAAACTGCTACTATAAAGTACAAAATACCACGTAAGAATTCACCCCATATTCCACCATACAGAAATAACATTAAATAATATTTGGTGGTCATTCCAGATATATCTACACATAAGATAGATTAGAGAAAAAGAAAAGGTACAGTTTCATAAATTTCTATTTTTAAGAATTAAAATTTAGTTTTATTTGAATTTAAAAGGAGACATTAAACTAAAGAAATTGCTGACCTTGAGGTACTTTTTTAAGAAGAGATATTAATTTCCAGAAGATACCTCTATAGGTAAGAAAAAATGATTATGAAAACCATGTGTCTTCCTACATGTGTTAATTTAAAACCATATATTTTGGAACATATTCCTTGTGAAAGATGAGAAAGCTAGTTCACTCTTCTATAACTTCTGTTTGTTTAGTCTTTTTTTTTTTTCTTCTGTCTTTTTGAGATAGGCTTTCACTATGCAGTTTGGGCTGTCTTTGAACTTACTTTGTAGTCCATCTGACCTTGAACTCACAGCAATCCTCCTGCCTCAGCCTCCAGAGTGCTGGGATTAGAGGCATGTGCCACCACACCTGGCCCCCAAAACACTTTAAATTTTGATTCTGTATTTAATTTAGTTCTAACATTAGTCCTTTTGCTGTGCTCCATTCCTTAATTCTTCGTTTTGATTAATCTTTTTATTTGTATGTTTTTATTGTTTTTTGAGATGATATTTTGATATTTTGCATAGGCTAGCTTTGAAATCCTGGGCTCTAGCAATATTTTTGCCTCAACCTCTGAAGTAGCTAGCAACACAGGCATGTTCCACTGTGCCTGGTTTATTTGCATGATTTTATTGTCCAGTATCCTCTTTGAGAAGAAATTATGGGTAATATAATTATGTGAGTTTTTTCATTTTTGATAAAATGTCATCTTTCTTCATACTGAAAGAATAACTTTAAGTTATAACTTTGTAGACATACACTGTACCGTTGCCTCCTGGTTGTTACATGGGAAAAACCTGGTTTAGGTGTTTTTTCCTTTCTATATATGCTTTATCTGTCTGCATTCCTTCCTCATTCTTAAAATTTTTAGTATTGATCATTACCATTTTTTTTTTCTTGAAACAGGATGTACCCTTTCATTATATAGAGTTTCATCTTAATTTAAGGAAGTTTTTCTTGTTACGGTTTTGTCTTCTGTAAAATAACTTTATAACTCTTTACCCCCAGTTTCTTTTCTATGATGTCCTCACCCTATTCCTTTAATAACACTGCATCCAGAAGTCCCATCCCTTAACATTTTTACTATAAATTTTTACTTTAGTGTAATAGTAGCTGGCTGTGTGTCTCAGTACTTTTCCCTGAGGGATACAGGAAGGCAATCTATGTGTTTACATACTTGGTATGGTGAATAGCAAGATGTGTGCATAAGTACAAAAATGGCAAAATGGAATTGTTACCCATGTTATGCTTTGTTTAACTGGTTTTATGTCTGTTTACCTGAGCATCACAGAGGGTTCAATAGACCCACAACACTCCAGGGCTTGTTAAAACAAAAGTTTGCTTTTCATTTTTCTGGTAGGAGTAGCCCAATTCAGTATAATAGCACATGAAAAGCCAGATTTGCAAGTTTTGAAGGAGGCCAAAAGTGAATCATCAGATTACTCATCAGATCATCAGATTACTCATGGATAATGAAGATGATCCATTATGGTAAAATGCATGTGTCAGGCTGCTTGGGAAGCCCAAGGGAGATTTTCGAGGATGAGGTCCCAAGGTTAAAGAATGCATGTGTACAAGACATCAGCAAGAACAGTAGGCAGCATAAAGCAGAGCAGAGCACAGGAGTGCAAAAGTAGCTTGCGTCTTTATTGTATAATTCTTATACAGATTGTTATCTCATATGTGTATTCTTACATAGTGTTTTAACTAGCCTATGCATGTTTACCTGTGCTTACTCATGGTTACATAACTTTATCCTGCTCT
Organism: Dolichotis patagonum; assembly: GCA_004027295.1. NCBI lineage: Eukaryota > Metazoa > Chordata > Mammalia > Rodentia > Caviidae > Dolichotis > Dolichotis patagonum. The sequence goes on along the minus strand of PVJX010003584.1, from coordinate 28,361 downwards.
GCGCTTGTGCTAGACAACAAGGGTCATGTCTTGAGGTGTCCTTAGATACTACTGGGCTTTGAAGCAGTCTTAGACACTACTAAATTTTGAAACAGTCTGAGCATGCATGCTGTTTTAAGGTTTGAAAGGGAATAGATTTAATTCAGCATGCATAATTTATAGTATTATTTTATAATATTTACCCCAAAAGTCAAATGTAGAAGATTGCAGGAGACCTGACCACATACTGGAAACCCAAGGAATCCAGCTGAGGGCCTGGATCCCATGACAGTGTCCTGCATGAGTCCAGCTGACAATATACAGCCAATGACAATGTCCTCTCTGAGTCCAAATGGAGGCCCATGACAATGTCTCATGTAAGTCTGTATCAAGGATCTGCACTGGGAAGGCCCAAAGGTCAGTGGTGGAAGCTAGAAAGTCTGTGCCAGTGGTATGAAGGATATGCTGTGCCAGCATGCTGAATGGTTTGCACTGGAGCCAGTAAGTGACACTTACGGTAAGGACCAGAGCTCCCTTAAGAGAACCAAAGCCATCCACAGTGACAGTGAGGACCAAACGCCTCTGATGATGATACCAGGAAAACCACGACAAGCTTCTCCAGGAGAATCAATAGAACACCATCTTCTGCTCCAGTTTTCCTTTTATACTGTTGACAACAATCCTTACTCAGGAGGGCCTTTCACACCCAGCACCATGCTGATTCAGTTCAGCTGGCTGTTAAAAGTTGACCACTAGTTAATCTACCACACATGCTTCCATAACAGAAGAGTGGTTTGGGTGGCTGGTGATGATTTTGAAATTAGTCATGTGAGCCAAAGTCCCTGTGACAGTGAAATGGAACAAGAATTGACTGACATACACGGGGGATGAAGACCTCCTTGATTCAGATGACAAAGAAAACAGCAATGGGAATACATATTTCACTCGTCAAAATGTTGTGAAATGCCTACACAAACAAATGGAATAATTCAGTGTTAGAACTAGGGCCAAAAATATATTAAGGGTTTTGGCAGGTGTGAAGGCCTGCATTGCCTTTCAGTGTTAGAAGTTGTAACAAATGAGATGCTACAAGGTGCTATGAAATACATAAAGACTAAAATGGCAAGTAAAACATTCTGTGTGTACCAATTGCTGCATTCAAAAATGTATTTATTTTGGCACCTTGCTAGCAAAACTGAAAGCATTCATAGGTCTGCTGTACTTAGCAGGGATTTCTTATGATAATCACAGGAATGTGAAAGACTTGGGTCAAAATATGGCATAAAAATTTATGCTTTTATAGATGCAAAGACTTATGCTTTCAATGTAGACATTTATCGTGGATCTTACTGATCAGGTCCTTTTTCTTACAATAATAAACCAAATGATGTTGCAAACAGACTTGTTGCTCCTATCTCCTAAACTAATTGGAATGTGACATTCAACAATTAGTTTACCAGTTTCCAGTTGATGTTATGTTTGCTAACAGAGCACAAGTTGACCAGAGCAGGAGGTACATGTATAGAGGAATAAAGCAGAAATTCAAAATGAAATGTTCCAATTTCACAATACAGAATTACATAGTATAGTCTTTGGATTTCAGTAAGATATAACATTAGCCTTGTGTATGACAAAGGAAAATGAACTGGTACTGCTGATGTCAGTATTGCACCATAATGGAAATATTGATAGGGAAACCTCAATAAAATCGAACGCTGAGATGGAAGGTTTCTACAACAAAATCAAGAGTAAAGTAGATGTTGTTGATGAATTATGCAGCAACTGTGATGTCACTTGAAACACAAAGCATTGACCAATGGTTGTGTTTCACTTGGTTCTACATGTGTACACAGTTGCATTATGTACAAAAAAATAACAAGTGCAAAATATCACAGAAATTTTCTTAGAGGATTGGGACTGGAGCTCATAAAAGATCATTTACAGCAGAAGAAAAACAAAATGTTTCTGCTCAGGGAACTACACACAAAAAATTGTGTAGCACACTGGTGAGCTGACAGGTGAACATTCAGACACAGCATCACAAGGGTCTACAACAACAGGGAAACAAAAAAGATGGCAGCTGTGCCCTGTAAGAAAGGACAGGAAAACAAAAACATATGTGCAGTCAACATAAGCAATACTTGTACATGGAATATACCGTTGTCATATGTGAACACTGCTTTGGGTGTGACATTTGAAGCAAAGTTTATTTTTGTTGTAGAGTTCTATTGGTATTTTTATTGTAGTTGATACAGAAATGTATTTCAGATGTTATCTTTTAGGTTTTGCAAGCAAGTAAACAGCTGATGTGAAAATGTTGATGTCTATTCTAAGCATTCATTGCATATTTCATATTTTATGTTGTTGATATCTTATTTCCCTGCTAAATACATGTTGTATAATATAGTAGGAAGCTCCTGACAAAACAGGAGGAGAAGAGACGACTAGGAAAGGAAAGCTAAGCTCATGTGCTATCAGTGTAAGTGAGGTGTGCATGGAACATGCAGTTGTCATGTGTAGACTGCCTTATATGTGACAGTTGAAGCAAAGCTTATTTTTGTTGTAGATTTCTATTGATATTTTCATTTTAGTTCATATAGGAATTTATTTTTTGCAAGCAAATACATAGCTGATGTGAAAATGTTGATGTCTATTCTAAACCCACAATACGTATTAAGAATTTAATACTTTATTTTGATATTTTATATTCCTGTTAACTACACAGTGTATAATAAAATAAGAACCTCCTGACAAAACAGCAAGGCCTACAAAAAGACCAGGAAAGCACAACACATGTGTTGTCAACCTAAGTGATATGTATGTATGGAACACGTTGTCGTGTGTACTGACTGCGTTAGGTGTGATAATCGAAGTAAAGATTATTTGTTTTGTAAAGTGTTACTGGTATTTTCATTGTAGTTCATATAAGAATTTATTTGTATTTTTTTTTGAGACTTCGTACACCAAAAACCTGTTGTTGAAAGTTTTGATGCTTTTTTATAAACAATAAATATTAAAAACATAATACTTTATTTTTATGATTTTTTTTTCCTACTCAGTGTTTAATATAATAAAACTCATAAAGTCAAAATTAATAATTCATCAATAGAAATAGTCTGAAGAAAACCTTTATGACAGAGTTAGTGTTACACACCTTAAAAGATGACCCATGCACAGGAATCCCCTGTAGAACCTGTGAACTAACAAATACCTAAGGCCCATGCCATCAGGCGCTACTGTAGGGCTTGATTGTTTTTATTTCTGAAGGGTTCCAGATTCACAGACCACATCCTTTTTTGTTAGTTTTGTTTTGTCTTATTTTTGGTACCAGGGATCAGACTTACTACCTGGCACCTGCCAGGTAGGCGCTTATGCCACTGAGCTAAATCCCCAGCCACTTGTTTTTTGTTTTTGAGATATGGTTTTGGTATGTATTTCATGCTGGTCTTGAATTCACTATGGACCCAAACTCTGGGCAAGTCTCCAGCCTCAGTCTCCCAAATGCTGGGATTATGTGCAAGTACTACCACACCCCCGGCTCACAGGTTCTCAGATTTTTGGTTTTAGAATCCATTTCTGTTAAAAGTCATTGGAATCCTCAAAAAGCTTTGTGAATTATATCTATTGATAGTAAAACTGAGGAATTTGTAAATATTTAGAAATAAATGTGATCAACCAGGCACAGTGACATTGGCAGATGCTTAAAATCCAGACACTTTAGAAACCAAGGCAGTAGGAATATAAATTCAGTCCCAGCCTGGGCAAGAGAGATCTTCTCTCAAAAATTTAAAAAACTTGTAGAAAAAAAAAAAATGGATTGGGGTTGTAGCTCAGTTCAAGGCCTTGAATTCAGTCACAAGTACTGCCAAAAACAAAACAAAAACAAAACATGAATCATTATATATTAAGACGTAATGTAATTTGATAAAAACTATTTTCTAAAGCAAAAGCTAAAATTTATTGGAAAAAATGGCATTGTTTTACATTGTTGCCAATTCTAAGAGACCAGATAGTGAGGGTTGGGCCTAACTGGTCTCTAAGCACAAAGGAGAAAACCAGCAAACTGCTCCTTCTGTACCATGCAGGAGTGCTGGGACCTTGCAGGTTCTAAGAAGAGTCAACACAGTTGAGATCCAGTTGTTCACCTGGGCATGTACTATAGATAATAGGAGGAAGATGAATCTTCTACCCTCATTGCTTGTTCCTGTGTCTGAGAAAATAAAATGAGGTGAGCCAGAGGCGCAGGGCTCTTTGTCTTGAGAGAGGCAAGAGCTCCCTCACCCCTCTTTTTAAACTAATTCTGTGTCTCTTTAATTTTCATGCTAGTTCCCCCTCTGATTGGGGACAAACTTGTTGGCATTCCCAGCAGGCTTGGTTCCCTGTATCTATTTAGTATGAAGGATAATTTCTGCATTCTATGGCAGTATAGCATGCAGTGCCTGTGGAAAGCTCTGTTGTACACTTGTAAGACAGTCTAAGAAAGGAAAATAACTTGTCACTGTTCTTTTTTTTTTTTTTGTTACTGTTCTTTTAAAAATAATTTTGAGATGGGTGTGATGGTACACAACTGTAATTCTAGTTCTTGGGAGGCTGAAGTAGAGGATTGCTGTAAGTTCCAGGCCAGCCTGAGCTACATAGTGAGAGTTCAAGGGCAACCTGAACTACAAGGCAAGACCTTGTCTCAAAAACAACAACAACAACAAAAAAATTTGAAATGCTAGAACTCAGGCTCAGTGGCTGAGCACTTGACTATCACGTGGGAAGCCCCTTGTTTGATCCTCAGTACTACCAAAAGCAAAGAAGAAAGTTTTTATGTGAGGACCTCCAAATAGGTCTTTGGGATCCCTGAGAGCTGAGGCACTTTGTAGTAATGCTGGCGTTTAAAAATGTTAAGCTGGAAGAATGGGTACTGAACTTAATTTCAGTGCCCAGTTTATAGCACTTGAGTATCATTGGGTTATGTCACTGTTATTTATTTCCTTTGAGCCCTGTTCTTTCCCTTTTCCTCACAGCCAAGAGCCATTTTAATGTATATAATATGTATCCCTGTTTGGTATCATGTTCTTGTAAACAGTTACTGATGCCCGTGTATTTCAACATTTAAGTGTATGGTAGTACAGAGTTGTTTCTGACTTTATTTAGTACTCTTTTGAAAATCTTTTAGCTTTTGCCTGTGCCTTTAAAACATTGCTTCTAAAAGCATGATGTGACATACAGCCCCCAGCATCTTATCTGTCTTCTCCCCACAGTGAACAACCCAGCTTGCTCCCAGGCTTCCCTGTTTCTGCCTCCTCATGTCTCCTCTTAGATCTGCTTGAGGGTTGCTGTGGGAACATCCTAGGAGGGGAATGAGCAGTAGATAGCGGATTGGGATTAACAGGGTTGGTTTATGGATCGAAGGGTTGCAGGGTGCTAGGTTCCTTGACAGAGCAGTGGCCATGTCCAAATGTTGCTTTATCCGTCCACATTCTCAAACTTGCCATTCTTCAATATTTGTTATTTTCCTCAGAAAATAGGTACTTTCTGTTTACCAGTGAGTTTGATATCTGTATCTGCTAGTTGTCCTTTTACATTTCTTGTGAAACTTATCTCTTCATATTCCCTGCTTGTCTTTACATTTAGGTGATGTAAAGCATTTTTCTTGAGTATTTTAGATTTTCATCCTGTCTGGTGTTAGACGTTGTGTTATCTTCTTGCCATCTGTTCATCATATTCCTTTAATGATTTTTATTGATTAAAAACTTCTAATTTGATGCTACTAAATTTTTTTGTTCTGTTTTGTGTTTTGATAGTGTGTCTTTTCTTCCCTTTTCCTATAGCTCAGATACTCCTATATTTTTTTCTTTGAATTTTAAAGTTTTGTCTTTAATTTTTAGCTCATTTGACATCTAACTGTGTATTTTGTTAGGTGTTTTTATTTAGTGATTGTGTATTCTTTTTTCCTAAAATAAGGTCATGATTTTGGAGGGCAGAAGAAATGTTGGGTGACAGAAGAAATGATAGTCCCTTTGTTTCCCCATAACTTTGTTACTATTCTACAAATATCACTAAAACTATACTTAAGTTAAAACACTGAAGATTCTAACCATATTTTTTCTGTGAGAATCAGAATCAATTATCTTATTTTGCTATATTATTTTTTATAGTTGTTTGTTTTGTTTTTTTGTACTGGAGATTGAATTCAGGATTTCATGCTTGCTAAGCTGATAAGTACCTGGTCTTCCCACTGAGCTATATCCTAAGTTCCTTTTGTTGGTGTTTCATATTGAGCATATTGATTTTATATTTTTATTTCATAGGTGACTGAATTTTATTTTTGAAGGAGAGTTACTTAAAATTGTAAGAGATTTGATACTGGGTATCACAAAAGCCTTTTTAAATTTTCAGGTGACTTGCTGAGTAACCTGTTGCAGAGTCCTAGTTCAGCCAAGCTGTTAAGTCAGCCAATCCCCATCCTCGATGCAGAGAGCGAGTATGTTTGCTCCCTGGCCCTGGAGTGCCTGGCCCATCTCTTCAGTTGGATTCCTCTATCTGCCAGCATCACCCCGTCCCTCCTCACCACCATCTTCCACTTTGCACGCTTTGGCTGTGACATCCGAGCCAGAAAAATGGCATCAGTGAATGGCAGCAGCCAGAACTGTGTTTTGGGTCAGGAGCGTGGTCGACTTGGGGTCCTGGCCATGTCCTGCATCAATGAACTCATGTCCAAGAACTGTGTGCCTGTGGAATTTGAGGAGTATTTGCTACGTATGTTCCAGCAGACTTTCTACCTCTTGCAGAAAATCACCAAGGATAACAATGCCCACACAGTGAAGAGTAGGCTTGAAGAGCTTGATGAGAGGTAATGACAATAGGTGTAAGTTGGTTGTGCCCTGAGAAAGGGCCTGACTGTTTATGTGCTGTATAGTGGCTGGAATCCCCTTTGGTTTCAGAATACGGGGTTGCTGGTGAGGAGCAACAAGGTAGTTGTATACCAGTAAGTCTGTGAGAGTGGAAGGGCTAGGGTGGCTAAGGGAAATGTATTGACTGTGAAAAGTAATTGTGGATTGTGTAGGTGGTTGTCTATTTTTTTCCCATCCATCTTTTGTCCTCCCTTCCACTCCTCTTCCCTGCTTCCTCATTATTGCTTGCAGGTCGGGGGCGGTGCAGGAACTGAGACCGCTACTCCTGCGTAGGCAAGATCAGAAGAGGTCTGAGGAGGTACAGGAGTTACACTTGCCCTTTCTCACTTGGTGTTGCTTGTTGGTTTTTACTATTGACTTTTCCCAAGTGAACATCTTGGTGTTACTATTGTAACTTTTACACAAATAACAAGTTTTGTCAAAAGATAGAGATATTAATGTGAGTGCAGGTTAATGTGGCACACATTATTATTGCTTTGTTGTTGTCCTCTTGAATATAGCCTAAAATTACCCAAACTCATTTTTCTTAAAGTTGTTTAGAAGATGACTTCATCAGGGAGTCTGAGGCAGGGTATTATTTA